>JAKKZN010000010.1:23294401-23312207 GCA_033441825.1 Pangasius elongatus
AGAATGATTTCAATATGTTTTTCTTTGGTCAAAGGCATTCTTAAAGACTATCTGGAAAAAATGAATATAAAATGAGTACGAACATTTTGGAAGACATTTTGCTAAAAAGGGTTCATTTCCGTGATGTATGGAGGTGTGTGTGCATGCTTTTGGAGCACCCTGTCATATACTCGTATGTGATGTAATTAGTAAAATGCTTTCATGAGCCAAGCAGAGGAGTAGTGCTGATGTAAGCAAGGATTAACCCATGACTGACCGTGCTGTTATACGAAAGTAACGCGTGTGATGTGATGCAGCAGAGCTTGCACGCGGAGTGCCGCTACCCCCACAACGTCTATTATTTTCATATAACATCATGGTCTGGAGTGTGTTATTCTGCTTATACCGCAGTGATTTGCCAATGGTTATGATATTTTATTCATTAATGTACGAAACATCCTGTATTCTAATGGTTTATCGTTAGATTTAATGTTGGGTAATGTCTGAGCGACAAGTTAGATCCTGTTCTCACCTGCGTTATAGCCACGATAGACAGTTGTTCCGTGACTAGCCTCTCTCTCTCTCTCTCTCTCTCTCTCTCTCTTTCTCAGATCTCTTTCTCTCTCTCTAAAAATGCAGCTAGTTATTTTACCAAGAAAACTGAGAGTGAAGACTTTCCCGTGCTGATAAACTTCACCAAGCACCCCGACTGCTAGAAAGGCTCCTTCCATAAATGTTAAATATCCCCAAACAAAAGAGTCACCACATCAATAAGGATATGTTTTATTTTTATTATTATTTTTTTAAAAATCTGTTTATTAATTACGTGGAGCGTCTGCTGTACAAGTCCAGTGTATGAGCTGTACCATGTTCCATAGTTACATTTAATACTGTGCAACGTCCAAAAGCCAAAGTTAGTTCCTGTTTTCACTTATTCCACGTTACGTTATAGCGTCTTTCACCAGCCTCTTTTTTTTTTTTTTTTCTCTCCTCTTGTTAAGTTAATAAGACAGCTTGTCATGTTACTGAGAAACCGCAAAGCTTAAACTCCTCTGTCAGAGTTTTCCGTGTCAGGAAACTTCCTTCCATAAATGGTGGAAAAAAAAGCTTACAACATTTACACGTTTTTTTTTTGTTAAATAACAACACGTTTTTAATCTGCTTTTTATTAGTGTTAGATTATATGTAGCGCCCGACGGATAGATCGCTGGGCATGAGCGGATACTACAGAAACGTGTAAGATTGATACGTGATTTCTAGCTACATTACTGTCAGAGCTGCTGTTACAGAAAATTAAACATCTTCTGACCAATCAGAATTGAGAATTACAAGCAAGAGCTGATCGAAGAATCCGGTCTTGTTAACAGCTGAAACGTGCAAAAGCAGCTTTGTGACTTGATGGATGAAAAAAGATTAGCAGAAAAGAAGATAGTAATGCTGCCTTGTTTTTATATTGTTGTTTTTTTTCTCCCAGATCTACATATTCTGCGGTACAAGGTCCAGCTCAGAGTTCGTCATCCACAACACGACGACTTTTTCCTCGCAGTAAACAGACCAACACCGTCGTCAGCTTTCAGTAAGTCTTTTTTATTGTTTTTACAGCTTACCCTCTCCATACATTCCTGCACGTCTGACAGGCTTGTGCTCCAAATCACGCTTTCCTCAACTTTCCCCAAAGTGAAAAACAGTGGTTTTGTGATCCATCACTACTCGTCAGGCTCCAGCTGTATCGTTTAAAAAGCAGCTCAAAACTTGTCCTTTCACAACTATTTCAAAACAGTTGTTGGCTTTTTCTTTTTAACTCTAACTCACAAAGTCAGTTTCACTTTGAGTATAGTATATTTATTTTTATTATATCTATTTGTTCTATAGATGTATCGTAAAGCACTATTTGAGCTGCGTTTTAAATGCATGAGATGCACTGTACAAAATTATTAATGAGAACAACCATAAGAAAAAGCTAGTTTTGGAGCCTTTAAGTGTTGTGATTGCAGCAATCCCGCACGGGGAAACTGCTTTAAGGCGTAAAGAGAACCACAGACATTAGAGATGTGATGAGTTTGGCTTCTGATGTAAACAAACCGGTATCAACGTTATAAACGTGGAAGGAGTTAGAAATTCTGTACCCTCGCCAATTTCTCAGCAACCCGAGACCGCCGTCCCGAGGAAAACGATTAACGAACAGATCTATTCGATATGACGAAGCATTTCAAACTATATTCATAACAAGACGACTTCTCCGCAACTCTAAAGTAATCTCAAGCTTCAGTCACCGTACGGCAAACAATCCAAAGTGAAAAATATACCGCTTTCCAAAAATATACTGACTGATCCCAAAAACTTCCTCAGCTCCTTCCTTTTTTTGGGAGAAATGTCCTACTGAAAAGACCAGGACTTCTTACGTAATACGATTCATCCAGGTGCAAAGCAGGATCCAGAACGTTAAAAAAAAAAAACCCAAAACGATTGTCTAGCAAACACATTAGCTGAACAAGCATTACGTAAAGTAACAGTTTCATGGGGGAAAAAAAAAAAAGAAAAATGTACACAATTTTCTCTTATACCAAATGGAGATGATTAGCGAAGACGCGTTTAGTGTTTGTTTGACGTTTGAGTCATTAGTTTTGAACTTGAGCTACAAGGCTAATGTCGCGTACATGCGGGAAAAATAATGAAAAGACGCACAACGTACAAGATGTATTTGCGGTTAGTTTCACACAGTGTGCATAGACTTTATCTAGGGGAACCCTGACCCACGAATTTGCAAAGCTGTCAATCTTCTAAACCAGGAAGGCAATTGTAAACGTGTCAATTAACAGGTTATTCAGTAGTAAAATAACGAGTGCAATGAAATGCATCACCATCTTAATAGATATACTTCATAATGTTTGTTTTTTAATGTACTGAGAGAGAGTCTGTGATCCTATTTTTGGTTTGTCTGATGATAAAAGCTGGCCCGATCACAGACGGTAAATGCTAACAGGTCTAAATGCTAACCTCACTGCTCCAAGCACTAAACATGCTACATTTCAGGTAAAGGGAAACACTGTGTACGCTTAAATTAAAAAAAAAAAAAAAAAAAAAATTGTAAGATTTTTTAGTAAATGTCAGCCTCCTTTAGGAGCAACAAAAACATGTTATTAAAAAAAAAAAAAAGTTAACCAGGTCATACTGAATCCTGAACAAGCAGAACTCCAGCTCTGTCCATCAGATCCACAGGTCCGATTATGACGTTCCATTAAATACAGTTCTCAGTTTTCCGAGTCTTTTTCCTCCTGAGTGGGAGGAGCCACCTGCTTCAAATAAACAACAAAAAAATATATATATAAACCAGTGTGGCACTGTTAAAACTAAACCGTGGGACGGAACAGCAGAACATCATCTGAAATCGTCACATCTATATTAAAAAAACAAAACAAAACAAAAAAAACTAAACACACGGACTGCTGTTTTAGTTTCGAATGCTTTCACTTCTATTCGTCAGTCACTTAAAACAAAAAAATAAATAAGGAGCAGGAATCGATGACTGTGCCGAACTTTGCTATTCCCGATCTTTGCCTGTATCCTCAGTTCTTTGCGCGCTCGACTCCGCTTTCTCTCCCCCGGTCTCCTTCTGTATCTCTTTCTCCTTTCGTTCACCGTTCAGGAGCGACATCTTCAGCTCTTCTTCCTCTTGTTCCTCCTCTAGCTGGTGCAGGACGATGGGCAGCTTGGCGTCGGCGTTCTCCAGCAGCGCGATGTCGCTCTCCTCGTACACGGGCAGAGGCGCGCCGTCCTCCAGCTGCTTCTGGAAGTGCAGGCGCTTGGCGCGGCCGCTGGCCTCGGCGCGCTCCAGGATCTCCTTCTCAGCCAGACGCAGCTTTATGGCCATGAGCGAGTGCGGAGAGAGGTCGGGTTTCTGCAGCATGGACCTGTCCTCCTGAAACACACACCTCACTGGGGTAAACATTTTATCGTCTTGAATTCTGAAAGAGGAAGCTTAAATTCTTGTAATGGCAGTTTTTAAGAAGGAGTCTCCAGTTTCAGTGCTGTGTTACAGGCAGTAAGTTTTCAGCCGCTTTCTCAGTAACATGACTAGCTGTGTGTGGACGTTTATAAGACAGAGTAAAGAGAGAGTAATGTCAAAAAGACAAAAAACCCTGCGGCTCGTCATGTTACAGAGAAAGCGTAAAATACTGAAGATGGAGAGAAATTTTTTTTTACAGTTGTATCTCTTACACTGACACTGGAGACTCCTTCCATACATGCTGTGCTAATAAATTTGATTAGGAGGGTTGAAAGCGCTGCTGCTGTACCTCTGATGTGGTTTTGTACGTCTTCAGGAGCAGTGCCGCTCTCGTCTCCAGGAACGTCCACAGCTTGATCTCGTTCTCCCAGCTGACGGGGAACTCTGCGTTCCCCAGCGTGAAGATCTTGTTGATGGCGTGGTCACCCACCAGGTAGTCCCTCAGCTCCTCTGAAATGAGACGTAATCACTCGTCGGTTCCAAGAGGAGACGTCACATATCGGGGGCAGTCATGGCCTAATGGTCTGAGAGTTGGACTTGTAACCCGAAGGTCGTGGGTTCGAGTCTCGGGTCCGGCAGGGATTGTAGGTGGGGGAGTGAATGACCAGCGCTCTCTGCCACCCTCAATGCCACGACTGAGGTGAGACCCTTGAGCAAGGCACCGATCCCCCAACTGCTCCGGGTGTGTGTGACAATCACACACCCAGAGCAGTGGGCAGCCATCTTAGCTGCGGTGCCTTGCTCTCACCTCAGTCGTGGCATCGAGTGGCAGGCAGAGCGCGCTGGTCATTCCCTCCCCTT
This sequence comes from Pangasius elongatus, assembly GCA_033441825.1. NCBI lineage: Eukaryota > Metazoa > Chordata > Actinopteri > Siluriformes > Pangasiidae > Pangasius > Pangasius elongatus. The sequence goes on from JAKKZN010000010.1 coordinate 23,299,188, forward strand.
TTGTGCCGAATCAAAACCACTACAATCCTTGCCTGACCCGAGACTCGAACCCACGATCTTCGGGTTACAAGTCCAACTCTCTAACCATCAGCCACAGGACACTCAGGTTTTCCTCTACAGGGTTCAAGATGAAATCCTTCTGTGTACGTGTTTATGAATACGTCCCTCTTCCTGCTGGGGAGGGACACGTTGTTTAATTGGTCAGGATGGTCATGCAGCACAGCCACACAAGAGAAAGCGTGAAGTATGCAAACACCATCCTGACCAATTAAACAACGTGTCCCTCCCCAGCACCCATGTCACACACTTACCTTCCGTCATACAGAAGACGCGCAGGAAGGCCAGGAGCTGGGCTGATATGGGCGGCTCGCTGCAGTGCAGGGCGAAAACGCTTGACCTGCAGAGAGAAAAAGGATCACAGTAAGTCTTCAGATTAAACCCTCTCTCACTCCAGCAGGCTGAGGCCGAGTCCCACACCAGCCACGTCACATGACAACCGATTGATCTAAAGCAACGGCGAACTCGATGCATTTTTTTAAAAAAATCATTTATAATTTAGCGCTTAATTACCAAAGAGCGTCTACATCTCCCCTTTCATGTCCGATTCCAACAATCAAACGCTGGGGGGAAGAAAGGGAGGTGAATCTCTCGTGCCGAATCAAAAGGTAATTTTGAACAAGCGACGGATGGATCAATGCGACAATACGCAGGCGACAATATTAGAGCACAAATACATTACAGCGCCGTCTCTGCAGCACAGCGATTCGATTATACCGTGTCCCGAGCTCCATACACAACCGATCCAATAGGGAAAAGTTCAACCCTGAGTGCGTCTCACACTCTCAGAGCCAACACTAGGTTCCTAGATTCACCCAAATATTATCTAACTCAGAAAGAGCGCTATCAGTTTAACCTCAGATCAGTGNGTGTGTGTGTGTGTGTGGGGCGTATCTGACTGGCTTCTCAGAAATGTGACAGAATGTACAGAATTAACTGTAAAGCAATAAAATGATGTCATTTTAAAAACGAGCAAACAAAAGCGACGCTTTTGATACGATCCGCACCGATGTTGTGTTTAATTATTTTAGATTTTTTTTACATCAGATCTCGTTTTTAAATTCAATTTAGTTTAGTGTGGATTAATCAGCTTGTATTACTTTTTAGAAATTGACCAGATTAGCGAAAGTCGCGAGAGATAAATCCAACAATTAACTGGAAACCGATAGAATAATTCAGGGGGGAAAAAAATTCATTCAGAATCAGTGACAAAGCCGTCACTCTGAATAACCTTCTAGTCTGGTATTAAAATCCTTCACCATTTTTCTTCAGTTCTCATTTTAAATTCAAATTCGTTTTAGTTAGATTTTGGTGTGATGTTTATCTTTATCTTTAGCTTTCCTTTTCAGAATTTATTTATTTTTTTTTTTAAACGATTGTTATATTATATTATTTGTTTAAGAAATGTACCATCCCTCTCTCTCTCATCCTTCCTGCCATTTTTGACCCTAAACTGTAATTTAGATCTGTGGAGGAAGTTTTTTTTTTTTCCCCCCCAAGTATTTAATTTTCTTTCCAATATGTTTTAAAGAGCTATAGACGTAGGTATATCGATAATTTGTAGCTACTTTAATGAAGCATGATTCGTGAGCACATTATTTTCTCTATAGTAAGAGTAAAAGACTTGGGAGCGTGCTGTTAGAGGAGAATAATCAGCAGGGTGGTGTGTTGAAGCAGAGTTACTGTTATCACCCTGAAGCGGATGATTCTCCTATAACCGCACATCCTCAAGTGGTTTATTCCTCCTGTAGTCGTTAGCAAATTGCTGTGGTGTTAGTTAGTTATTAAATCCATGTAGAGTTACATTTAAGGTTTAAGTTAGCTCGCTCACGTTGTAGCAGCTACGTTATATAAACAGCTGTTCCTTCACAAGCCTTTCTTTATCTGTCTTAAATTTAAGAAGACCAAAAAATAACCCGTAGCTCATCATATTACTGAGAAACCGCAAAACGTAAAACCCTCCGTCCGGAAGAGTGTTAACAAACGAGCGACACTAGAGACTCCTTCCGTAAACGTCAATGCCAAATGGCCGTCTCCTCACACAAAACCTCACCAGATCAATGAGCATACGTTTTTCTCTGTTACCCAACGCCGTGTTGTTATTAGGGTTAGCTTACTGTGCGGCATCCGTGTGTTACTATAGAAACGGTAACATTTAATATTAAAATAAACCTAATAATAAACTGAAATATTAACGCTTTAGTTTACTTACGCCGGGATTCCAGCGCGGGCCAGCACCTCGGCCTTCATGGCGTACAGCCTCTCGCTCTTACTGACCCCCAGTTTGATCTTCACCCGGTCGTGTGCGTTCTCCTCGAAGAAGAAGCCGTTGTGGATGACGAACTCAGCGTTGGACCTCGTACCGTAGAATATGTAGATCTGAAAGAAAAAACACACACAAAAACAAACGATATTTAATATTTTCAAGGTTTAATGAGTATCATCATGTGTCATTCAAATGTATTACACCACAGCGCTGTAGAATTCTCAAATCCTATTGGGCAGAAGGTGTTGATTCATTTTCTATAACAGCAGCTCAGAGTAGTGCACCAAAGGGGGTATATATTAATGCACTCGTTCTAATACGTCATCGTTTCTATAGTAACAACCATAGGGGACTGCGCCACAAACAGATGGAGGAAAAAAAAGTGTTATTTAAGAAAGAAAAGTATATTAAAGTATATCAATTGTTGATATGATGATATGTATGAGGAGATGTTTACTTTTATGGAAGGAGTCTCCAGTGTCAGAGGTAAAGCTGTAACTAACTTTTGCAGTTTCTCGGTAACGTGTCACTGTTGTTTCTTCAACAGAGAGGGGGAGTGACCATTCATAGCCGCTATAACGCAAGCGAGAAGAGGAACGTGGACATTCAGCATCATTAAATGTAACTATAGCCGGATAAAAAGTATGACGTGTCATTCCTGAATAAATAAAACACTTTGGGGGGGGAAATAACGTGCAGTTGTAATTAATGGCATCACCCTGTCATTGATTATTTTCCTACAACAGCATGCTCTAAGGTAAGCACGGTTTACTTTAACACCTTTGTTGAGTGAACTTGACTTTGTTAGCAAGAAGTTTTTGACAGGTGAAAGCTGAACTTTTTCCCAAGCTGCAAGGATCACAGCCTCTAGGTTTATGCGGGTCGTGATCCTCGCAGGATGAGACGGAAGACCATCAGAAATTCGCTCGCATCATTTCAGTCCCGCACTTCCCCACCCCACTCACGTATTCCCGCTCTGTATATAACGCTCACAACACTTACAGATAGCGAGAAGAGGAGAGAGGGACAGATAAAGCGAGAGAGAGAGAAGGAGAGCTCAGTACTGATGTTAAATCAGGGATCAAACAGTTTGGCACGGAGAGACGCTCGCAGACACCCCCCCGTCTCCGTCCCAGGCGGCGGCCTGCGCAAACTCTTCCTCCCTCCCTCGGCTGCCTTCGCCAATCTTATCAAATAATTCACATTTCGCAGAAGAGGGGGAGTTTGGGAGTCCGGGAGTCCACCCGGCCTGTCAGTGTTCACCCTGCGTATCCTCCCTCTCCCTCTCCCTCTCCCTCTCCGTCTCCCTCCCTGCGGCTGGCGCTCATCACCTCGCCTCTGATATTACCCACGAGCCCCTGTAATGGCCGACGGCTGATAAGCACGTCACGCAGCCTGAAGGGAAACCAAAAACGTTGCTACGGGTGAAGGTGAACCTTGCTTTTTGATCTGTATGGATATCATTTGATGAGCCGTGGAGGATTTCACATTTCACAACTACAACAGCATCAGATCTCACTCACCTGCTCGCTCTCCTTATAGTCATGCAGAGCTACACACTCACAGCGGTCATCTTCCAGGTTGTAACCGGTCGTGATCTAAACGAAAACAAAATACAAAGTGTTTAAGCAGAAATAAAGTGGAATGGAGTAACAGTTTACACCTGAATAACTTTTCCACGATTATGATGATAAACGAACTCGCTAAGACACACACACACACACACACACACACACACACACACACACACGAAGAAGGAAGGAAATAATCACGTTAAGACGCTTAAACATATGTTAAAATATCACCCACTAAATTAAAGCATACACAAACAAATATGAATCAAATGACTATAAAAGGAATTCATAAGATGTAATAAAACTTAGCCAATTTGTTACAACTTCACGATAAACAAGATTATTACTGGAAAAAAAATAAGCATTTTTATTAAACCTTAACCAGGGGAATTCTAAAAAGCAATTTCATTAAGCATCCTAATAACTCCCATTTTCAGCAATCCAAAACATGAAATTCAGCGCCGGGTTTAACCGCATTTCCCCACACGAAGCCATCTATTGCTCTGTGGCGTGAGGCGCTGAACGCAATCAAAGCCAAATTATTCAAATAGAAATAAAATATCCCCCGAGATCCTGGTACAATCAGCAAGGAAAGCACATTACTTCAGAGCTTTTTCTTCAAAACGTGTTGGCATACACGTCCATATGCACACACTGTGATCTTCACAACAGCCGGACACACTCACAGTCACTCTCTCTCACTCACTCACACACACTCTTTCTCTCTCACTCATTCACACACACTCTCTCTCTCTCACACTCACACAGGTCAGTTTAAACATCTCAGCCTAAGTAGCACAAGGTCAGAATTGGTGTTAAATTGGTGTCAAACTGAACACATGCACTCTCAGTAATCTAACTTTAGGGTAAAGTGCGAGAGAGAGAGTGTGTGAGAGAGAGAGAGAGAGAGAGTGTGAGTGAGTGAGTGAGTGAGTGAGTGAGTGAGAGAGAGAGAGAGAGAGAGAGAGACACACACTCACCAGGCCATTGGTGTGATTACACATGTCCCAGAGTGGGATGAGAGCCAGTGTGACCCGACTGCCGTCCTCTGTGGGGATCTGGTTCTGACGAGTCATCACAGATGATACGGCCCACCTACAAACACACACACACACACACCATCAACAACACTTATATTTTTATCAATCTTTTATTAAAGCTACTATACACATACTGACGCTGCATGTCTCTTGTCCTGATTGAATAGAGTCTTATTTGTCTCAATTTATGGAGGTTTTTCTTTAAAATCTTAAGGCTGATTTACACGTGCTGTTAACCACACACACACACACACACACACACACACACACACACACACACGATGGCCGCCACACGTATCCTGCGCTCATCTGGCATGTCACTTGTGCATGTCCACAGAAATGAACTGAACACACTGATGGCAGTAAAGCACCATGTGACACCGAGTCCCCAACTGAATAAACAAACTAACATCACGTGTAAAATCGCATGTGTGCTATCGTCGACCGTTATTTCATACTAACAGTTTTACAGTAAGTGTTCGAATTCTAAAAACGCTTTAATCCTACCAGAAGGTCTGCTTGGAGTACCAGTCTCCTGGATTTCCTAGATTAGTAAATAATTCTGAATGGACAGTGAGGGTGTTTTATTAGAGACGCAGGTCCTGAGAATCACACTGAGGGCAGGAAGTTTTAAAGAGAGACCGCTCATCAGTGTGTTTAATGCTGCTGTGCTAAACAGGGCAGTTTGACTTGGAAACCACATGGACTGAGACCTTTTGGCTCAGATGCGCCATCTAGTGGATGCCGCTTCTAATCCTCCAGACGCACAAGATACACAAGCGAGTGTATGAGCAATGGCGATCGCGTGGCAGCTGTACGCACGCACGCAAGCACGCACACGTCGAGAAAGGGAAGCATATTTGCGCCTGTAATTGGTAAATTGGTTTGTGTTAAGTAACTAAGTGACAATTATACGATTTAAAGCAGATCTCCTTATAGGTAAACTTATGCAAACTGTGACACCATTAAAATCTCTCTCTATGCAATATATCGAATCAAACGTCACGTGTCACGTGTGACGAGGTCTGCTTCAATGCACATTCATACATCTTATCTCCAGTAAGCACTTTATCACACTCAGTGGTGGTGGGTCCAGAGTCTATCCCAGGAACACTGGGGGTAAGGTGGGAATACACCCTGGATGAGATGCCACACACACACACACACACAGGAATATTTTTAGGAGGACGGAGGAAACTGGAGAACCTGGAGGAACCCACATGGACATGGGGAGAACCCTGGAGCTGTAATGCACCACACCGGCATGAAAACATATGACTGTGGAATATAATGGCTAATTGCAACAATATTAAATTAACAAAAATAATTGCTATCAAGTGAATATGTAATATTTCTAGTCTGCTTTTAACACTTTTTCCTTCACACCTGATTGATGATAAATAAAACTTTAAACTATTATTAACAGTCAGCTGGCCTATCAGTGCTGGTAAAGCACCAGTAACGCTCCTGTAGGAGAACTGTACTTATAAATGTGATGCTTGTTTGAAGCGCTAACCGTACTGTAGTGCAGGGGGATAACTGCTCACAGAAATGGTTTTTGTCACGTGAGCACAGTTCATTTATAAGCTGCACTGATGCTCTCTTGGCTTTGAGCAGGATTTAAACTCAGTTCTCCTGTACATACTAACATTTGCGAATAGTTTTATCTACACGTATATTATTGATATTATTTGATTTAAAAGGGAAAAAAAAAAAAAATCAGGATTGGTGTTGATGTTAACCCTAAAAAGGGTCGAAAAACCAAGAAAGAAACGATGTTTCTCTAAGAGCAATCTGGGTGTCTAGAACATCTCACCTTTAATGAACACAGGTTACAGTGGTTTATCCTGAGGCTCCATGACGACTCCTGCACACTGCCAGCTGCCTTTGGCCTTTTTTTGGCCTTACCTCTGCTCATAATGATCTGGTTATAATTAGTAAAATTCTCAAAATTCCACGGCTACTGAAGACTGAATCATTAACTGTGACAAGATGCTATTTCATTCCTTTCACACGTTGCCCAGCGGGAGCAGAAGCTTGCATCATGCTCAACAATCCGAAGATAAAAAGGGACCAGTGATAAATTATTCCCTCACACATAATTTGGTGCTAATGAAAGAACAATGAGAACAAACGTCTCGTTTTAAGAGGTTAGTTTTGTACCCTTACGACACCCTGGACTTTTTTCCTTTCGTATCCCTCTCTCTCTCTCTCACACACACACACTCACACACACACAGGAGAAGCTCAAATTTGGGACACAGTAGGACAAACCAACCTGTAGTCGTCAAAGGTGAAAGCATCCTTCAGGGGCAGTTTGCTGGCGTTGGGATGAGTCTGGGGATCGAAGGTGACGAGCAGAAAGGACGATGGAGAGGAAAGAGAAGAAGAATAAGGAAGGATGAAATGAAAGGGGCAGATAGGGAGGAATGGAGGGAGAGGGAGGAGGAAGACAAAAAACACACACACACAAATCAGTCAGTGGAATTTCATTATGTGGCTGCCTAACACATCCTAACAAGAGCGTAGAGGAGGAAGGAGCGTCCGGTGGTGGCACTGTGGGATCATCGTGGCATTAGCCCCCCATACATCACTGTCAACTTAATTTGTTGTGCCCAGCAGCCGTCATAAATCTGCTTCATCAATTTGGGTGACAGAGAGCCACCGGTGCCACAGAAATCTACATTTAAAGGAACAGACCCGCTCCCTCCAAGGGCTCATTTGCAGCGCATGTCATGGACAGGGGGGGGGAAAAGGGAAAAAAAAAAACCTTGGTTCCTATGGAAAAAAAAAAATGGAAGGAAGAATGCAGAGGTCTAACTCAGCCATGGCGTAAAACCCTCCTGAACATGCAAAACAAGTCATAAAAATAGACGGAGGGATGAATGTGGGAGAGATCTCCCCACCCAGGTGCTCCCGGGGCTGCGCGTGTGGCTCTCGTCCTGCTAAATGAAGCCCTGCGCTGCACAAACCACCGGCACACAAAAGCAATTCATCATCTACGTTTGGGCACAACGTTATATTCGTCAGCATTAATCAAATGACCAGCACATCAGACATCATGTCTATAAAAAAATAACAGGTATTAATAAGCGGTTTTTGGACAAAAGGTGGGCGACGTGGAAGAAATAAAACACTCTGAGGCATGCTGGAGTAGGAAAATAATCAACAGCGAGGTGGTGTGATGAAGCGGAGTTACTGTTACCACACTGAAGTTGATTATTTTCCTGGAACAGCACGTCCCAATATGATTTTTAGACCTTTTATACCAAAACAAATTGCGCCGACAATTACAGCTTTAAACATAACGAAACAATAACTCATCACATCACATCAAAGCAAAGTTTGTCCATTTATAGTTACAGCTTTACCTCTGACTGTTAAAGTGCTCACACTGGAGACTCCTTCCATAAAAGTTAAACATATCAAGCATTACACATGTTCTGCTCTGGAGTGTGAAGCTCGTGCTTCTGTTGCTTGCAGATTGTTACTATAGACACTATAACTTAAACGATAACAAGCACATTAGTGTTTATTTAAAAAAAAAAAAAAAACACACCAAGACAAGAGGACCTGCTTGAAATATGAACACTAATGAAACAATTTATAGTGAACAATCAAAGTTGCCAAATAAAGAAAATCCGTCGTGTTGGCGTTTGGTGGAACGCAGTCGCCGAGGACAGCAACGCTTGCAGGAAATTTTATAACTGTAACGCGACACTGTGCCAAAAGCGCAACCCAGAATACACTGCTCTGTATGAACGTACAGCCACGTGTGGTTTTGTGATGAGTAGCGTTTTAAAGCGTTGACAAATCTGCACCGGTGTCTCATTTACAGCAGCATACCTCCCACCACTAGAGGATACACTCACACACACATCAAGCAGTATAATTAGATCGGCTCGAGCGGGGTAGAATAAGCATGAAATGAAACCACTCAGAGGTGGTAGCTAACTTTTGCCTTGCATGTCTCATCCCATTAATCAATTTCATTGACACTAATTGAGCCCTGTACTACCACTTGCTGGTTTGTTCCACACACACACAGAGAGAGAGAGAGAGAGAGAGAGAGAGAGAGAGAGAGAGAGAGAGAGAGAGACTCCAAGTGTGTGAAGTAGGCAGGTCTAGTACTGATGCTGATTCAGGCATATCGGACGGAGTTGGGCCGTGGATCCTCCTGCTCCTCAATTCCTCTTTTACTGCAGCTCTTCCTTTATACACTCTTAGTAGGATAACAAGCCAGCCTTAAACACACACACACACACACACACACACACACACACACACACACACACACTCACAGAGAAAAAGAGAGTCGGTCACTTCAACACACCGCCAAATCCCTTCTCTGATTTTCTCCTTCGAAGTCAGTGTTGAAGGACTGGACCAGCTTTGAAGTAACGTCTACAAACCCTTGATAGACAACCATTAAAAGATAAGCAGCCAGAGAAGGCAAGGGCGTGGGGTTTGAGGTCGGAACTGCAGCATTGGAGCTTTATGTCCAAAAAATAGAGCCTATAAATAACCTCTGTCAGATAAAAAAAAAAAAAAAAAAGTGTATTAGGAGGTTTGATGGAAGTAATAGCGCAACCCTCAAGAGGACGCTCCCTCATCTTCACACCTTCACAGCCAGCTGGACCAAACGCAGGAGACCATCATGGCCTTCACCAGGGAGCGAGAGCAGGTTAAACGGGCAATAATGGCATCCTCAGCCCTCTGAGATCAGCAAGTTCAGAGTGAGCCGGGGCACCTGGGCATGTTAATAGACTCAATTATGTATATAATTAACTGAACGGAGTGGTGAAGCTCAGGGGAATCGGTGCTGTCCTCTGCTTACACTGGACGCTGATCTGAGTCAGGGCCACGTCCGTTTTGGCATGGAGGCTTCGGAAGAAGGAAAAAAAAAAAACAGAGCATGAAAGAATGCGACACGGAAAAGAGGGAATGCTGAGGTAGCTGTAGACAGCGTAGGTGATGAGAGTGTAGTTTTCAGAGAGAGGACGCCTTCTGCGGCTCGAGCCCTTGATGCATTAGCATTACCGGAGAGGGGTAATTCATCATACAGCCAAGCCCACACTGGCACCACGTGGGGCGGCGGAGGAAGGGAGGGGGCAGCGTCCCGTAAATCAATTAAAAAACAAAAAGCTCTCACGCCGAGCTCCGGCTTTCTTTAACGAGCCGACGGGAAACGAAGCTAATTGGTCGCTGGTCTGCAGGAGGGCTTTGGGTCCTCAGAGCCTTGAGGATCTCCGTGTTTTAGACCAACTGGCATTACAGGAACATTTCAAAGCTATTGATTTTTTTCCACTTTTTTTTTTTTTATCATCAGCTGAATCACCTGATGACCCTTCTTCCAGTTTGGTTTCTTCTTTTAATTAAACATCCACAAAAAAAAAACAAAAAAAACTTCATGATAGCAAAAAAGTGGACAGTCTAGCCATAAGTGCATAAAAAAAAAAAAAAGAAAGAAAGAAAGAAACTCGTTCATTTTGCTCTTCCATACTCGGAAGGTCGGGCAAAATATCTTGCGAGATACGGGGAAGGGGAGCGTGGAGCGTACCGCAGGGACCCTATTCATTTCTCATCAACGGCGGCAGATGCAGCGCACCAAGGTTACTTTGCATTCGCTGCATAGCGGGGTCACCTTATGAGGTCCTCCTCCCCCACACACACGGCCCTGCCGAGGACAGAACAGCCATCACTGGTCCCCTGCGGACAGGAAAAGCACTCGGATACGCATCACAGGGCCCTGACAATGGCCTATCCCTCTTTACATGGGGAAGAAGATGCATATAAAATATACGTATATATTTAAAAAAAAAAAAAAAAAAAAAAAAAAACGTCACCCAGTTCCAGAAGACGGAGGGCTGTAGCCCTGCTAGCGTGATCTGATGATAGGGGAGGAGGAAGACTCCCTGATAAGGAAGATACATTGGAGCGGGAGGCCAGAATATATACGGGACTGGATAGGGGAGGGAGGGGGGGAGGACAGCAGTCCCTTTCTCAACATGTGCGGAAGGTACAATCAGGTCAATTCGATTCAAAGCCGATGCGACAAGCTAATTTTCCAGCCCGGTCATCTGCGGCCGCCTCCGAAGAGAGCCTGACATTGACGGTAGTCATTACGGTGACATCGACTCGCAACCTGAGGAGCCGAGAGGAAAGGAGGAGGAGGAGGAGGAGGAGGAGGAGAGTAGTGGTGTGGACAGGACACTCGGAGAAGGGCCAGAGCGACAATGTCCAACCTCTACAAAAAAAAAAAAAAAAAAAATCCCAGATCTCCAGCCAAGCAAGAAACAAGTCTTCCTCTGAAACTCCTCCACTTTAAGCAAGGGTGGGCGTGCGAGCGACAAAACTCTCACGTCACGATACCTGAAAGCATTCCTACGATACACACCGTCATGTACACGTCTGCTAACAAACTGCCAGTTAAGCACAAGTGTTTATTTAAAAGAATAAAAGCTGTTTCAAAAATTATTTTGACGACACATTTGTAGCATGTCCAGAAAAACAAACGAGCAACGAAAAGGAGAATTTTTTTTTATATTTTTGAATTATATAATAAAAAAAATTACAACCAAAAAAAAATATTAAAAACTTATTTATATAACTTCAATATCTCAGGAAAAAAAAGTGATCCATGACATAATTTATGAAAATATCAATATTTATAGTGTAGCGTCACCCAGGATTATGCGACAACCAGCAGCTCTTAGATGTTCAGACTCCACATCCTCGACGGTGATGTTCGTGCACTGAAAATATCTAGACTTCTGTTTCTGCTTCAGGTCTCCTCATTCCAGACATCTTCAGCCTGTTGTTAACCCTCTACTGCCACCTAATGCACACATATCTATCCATCTATAGCTTGGGAGGCACCACTGTACCATCATACACTATACACACACCACCTTAAAAAAAAAACACTCGGATGAATCAAAAGAGCTAAGAGATTAAAATAATAAATAAATAAAAAATCCTCTTAATTACATGCCTGATATATCACTGTATCCAAAATGGCACAAATTTGTCAGATTAAGATGAGATTAAGGCTGAGAAAACAATAAAACCCGCTCTAATTACTCGACAGCTCCTCCACCCGTTCAGCCAAAGACCAGAGACCGTTTAATAAAGCGAAACCGTCAATAGACTCGGCGACATCGTGACAAACACATTAGCTATTCGCCATGAATATTTGATGCCTTATCTTGACAATAATGTGAAATATTACCTTTTTCTAATTGACAGTCATCTAATGAAAGAAGCAAAAAAAAAAAAAAAAAAAAAGCACCAGCAAGATGTTCTGAGCGAAATTCAGAGGAGCAGAGTGGATTATTGCTTCTTTAATAGCCGAGAAGAGGAGCGTAAACAGACGTAATATTTATTGCTCTGAGCATAGACGTGCTTAAATTAATCGCCGTATAAGCAAGTCACCATAAAGGGAAAAAAAATAAATAAATAAATCGAGATTTTCGCTTACAAATTGCAATCTGGAATAATAACACGCAATCAATTAATTTCACTAAGGGGTGATGGGGATTGATTCATTCAAGAGACGTCACTGGGGCTGAAGGATACGTGTTGTTTTATTATCTGTAATCATTTGAAGACTTTTATGTAAATCATATCATAAACACGGAGCTTTCTAAGACGACAAAAAAAAAATGACAGGGAAGAAATTCCATGCATTACGGTTTCACCACAGATTAATAAGCGAAAATGTAGATCAGAGAAGATTTAAAGTGCATAAAATAAAATAAATAAATAATATAAAATATTAAATTAAAAAGTGCCGTGTAAAACACTGCCCCAGCACGACTAGTGGCCAAGCAGTTGTTGGTGCAGTTGTTTAACAGTATCTAATCTCGCGTATTTAGCTTTAGCTTCTCTGTTTCAGTGGAACTCTGCTGTACTTAAGGGCTGGCGATATCATATCACAATATCAGTATCGTGATAAACCGTCTCAATAGTTTATAAACAAAAATGATAAACAATCCATTCTTAAAAGTTAGAACTATGAGTCATTGTGCTGGATGTGATTACGAACTGCTGTTAAATCTGGTGTGATGGATGATGACTGTGC
>JAKKZN010000010.1:23312307-23323820 GCA_033441825.1 Pangasius elongatus
ACTGCATCTCATCAGATTGTCAGAGACGCTGGAATTGGCTGCAAGACGACGTTATCGAGCTCCTTTACCAGTCTGCAAAAGTGCCACCAAGAGCTAGACACCTTTAAAAGCCAGATTTTAAGAGCTGATCAGTGAGTGGAACCTGAATAAGGGCCTGTTTCCACAGTACACGAATGTTTGGCACCGACTCTACCTTTTCTGTTCGGTATTGTCCAGCAGTCCAGGAGCAAAGATTCCTGTTGTTCGGTTTATGTATAGCGACTGACTCACTCACTCACTCACTCACTCACTCACTCACGACAAACAGGAAAATAAATCTGAATTATCAGGTGCATTGATTGTAATAATAAAACAAAAACTATTTAATTCCTCAACTTGCACAAACATTTAAATTTAATTTCTCAAAAAGAATTCTGTGTGCATAATTTTTTTATGACTACACACATTTCAAACACTTTTTTTTTTTTAGTTTGTTAATAACATAAAAAGTCATTTTTGGTGCAGAGATTTTTAACCTCATCATAACTTTCAATGAACTTCAAAACAATTCATCAACGAGCGATTTTGTCTGTACGTTTGAGACAGGTGATGTGAGCCGGTTAACCAAACAGCCAATCAGAGAGAGGAAAAGAATCATCATCTCTTAATAAGGTGGAGGAAAAAAAAAAAAAAAAAAAAAAAGACTAAAACTCCAAAGGTTTTACTGGTTCCTCTTTGCTCTTCTTTTTAGACATACTTTGGAAAATGATGCCCTAAACTGTAGGTGCTATTGTTTTTATAATAACTTTATTTAGCATTATGGAAGGAGTCTCCAGTGACGCTGCCTCATCGGCTCACCCTGTCGTTGATTATTTTCCCTCTAACAGCACAACACAAAATGAAGAGCTGCTACACGAGCTTTAACACTTCACAGCAGTTCGACGACGCATTGAAGAGGAAAATATTCAGACATAATGTACAGAAAGCAGGGCAAGCTACAGACTCACATGGATGACTTTGTAGAAGTAGGCGTACTGGCGCGCCGTGTTCTTGTACTGGCTCAGCACGTCCTGAATGGCCTGAGTGGCCAGCAGGTGGCGCACTTCCTCCTCCTCGAAGTATAAAGGCGTGTCGTAGTGAGCGGGCAGGGTTTTGATGTAGGGCAGCCAGGGGGACTCCGGGTTCGCCCTCTCACAGAGCAGGTGCAGCGCCAGAGTCACGTTGCCCATGGCCTGCAGGATCCGGTCCTGACCGTACAGCGGCCCTGAGGTTACCCAAATTAACACCGGTTAAAGATTGTTTCTATAGCAACAACACAGTCTCAGGGGCTTCACCATCACCAAAAAAAACATGAGCATAAAGTAAAACCTATCATCATTATATATAATGTTACATTTACGCAACATTTATGGAAGGAGTCTCCGGTGTCAGCACTCTGTAACGCTCAGAAGTACCTATTACTACATTAAAAATCATTAGCAAATGTGGCGCAAAAGGAATAAAACACTCCGGGACATCCTGTTATAGGAAAATAATCCGCTTCCGGGTGGTAAGAGTGACTCCGCCTCACGTCGGGCCACATCACACCACCCCAGCGTGGATTATCTTCCTACATCATCACTCTCTCCGTCGTGTTTTACGCCTCACGTGCAAACAGAACGGGATATATTGTAATGCTGAGACTTCGTTTTTAAATCCTTGTTAAGACGAGATTAAATTACACAGCGTTTATCAACTTGTTACTGAAATAGTTTTGTATTTTTGTCAGTGCGTTCCAGCCATTTCCTGGTCTATGTATTAAAGAAAAACTCCACTCTGAAACACGTTAAATGTGTTTATACTGAAATATTTGTGACGTGTTTAGTGATCGCGGTGCTAATTTGTTGGTTGGTGCAGCATTTTCTTTATTCCTGTGAGAAGTTAGAGGCTGCGTGTTGCGACATCGTTACTGCTAGCTTATAGCTAAGGTTACAATGGCGTTCAATAGGAGATAAAATTCAACATCGCACACGCGACGGATAACCATCAGGTCTTGCTGTTAGCTTCTAAAAAAACAAAAACAAAAACGAGCTACTTTTTTCTGCATCCTTTTTCACATTGTTATTATTAGTGAGAGATCCAGCGTAGAGGTAGTGGAGAGCTTGGTACAGTCCGGAGACGCCTGCGACTCGGCTCTCGGGCTCAGCTAGTTAGTAAGTGTACGAGACGTCAAACGCTGACGAGTGGACTCACCAAGGACGGAGTTTTTAGCCGATTCCACGGTCATCAGCATCTTCCTGGGAATCCACAGAAACAGCTCTTCGGCCTGAAGGAGGAAAAGAGCGAGCGTCAGGATTTGACGGAAAAGTCCGGTCATGGATAAAGACTGCAGTCAAAGCACAGGACATGAGAACCCGATCTGTTTACATGAGAATAATCTTAATTGTCATTTAATCATTTATCAGTTAAAGGCTTGGACATAGAGACATAGCGACCACTGAACTTATGCCTCGAAGCAGTGACCAGTCGAAAGCTCGTAAACGCTCACGTCTCAGCCCGTTTCTAACGAGCTAACAGGTTGCCGTGAGGAAAATAACAGCCATTATGAAACCTCTACACTGGATGAGAGTGGACTACATTGATTTCTCCTTTAACAACCTGCCTCCTAAAATGCTGGTTTGTTTGCGCGGATCGATTCCTCAGCGTTCAGCCGGAATAACGATTCATCAGTGGGGAAAGCGCTAGACGCTGGCCGACGACACGGAAAAGTGCTCTGGCTCGTTTTTAGGTTTAAACCACACCCTAATGTGTGTGTTTTTCCTTTACTTATGTAATAAATCATGGTATGACTTAGCACTTTTGATAGTAGCACTTACAGCAAGCATATAAATCCTGTAATTACCCTGAGATTCTCTCTCTCTCACACACCCACACACACCCACACACACACCTTGATGTCTTTGGTGGCTCTGAGGCCATATCCTTCATCACCAAAGTTGGCGATCTCGAAGCCCTCGCACGATGCGCCACATTCTGCTGCCCAGGCCATGATCTCGAGGAAATAATCCTCCCTGCTGCCCTCAAACACCACGGACACTCCTGCAGGAGAGGAATGAGACACAGCCATCAGTCTCCACGCAGAAGCGCTGCACTGAGAATGCACCACGAACGCGGTTCTCCGTAAAAACCTTTCTGTTTCTTGCGGATTTTCTCCACCAGGGTGCGGATCTGGATGTACTCCTCCCACTCCTTTCCTGGAGACGGAGCTGCACCACTGCATTCTGGGAAACGCAAAGAGATAGATATAAAAATTAAATCAGAACACACGTGTACTGGTAACTAGTCTACCTGTGAGTTAGCCGATCAGCTAAGGTGTTTTACTCACTCTGTAGGAGCTCGGAGATCAGGTTCATCATCTCTTTAGGGGACACCACGGCTGTCCCGCCCGTCCCGGATTTCTGAGTCTTCACGCGACTCTTCTTACCCATCGTCTGGCTCGGTTATGAGGGAAGATTCCTGAGTCAGAAACACAGCGAGACAAAAACGTGTGAAAGTGTAATATCACTCTATCCACTAGAGGGCGCACGTTCGCTTCTGCACTGAAATGCATCCCGTGTCGTTAAGGCTGTGTTCAGGATTCCTACTCGTAAACTCGCGTTCAGCAATCAAATCAAAATGGCTGCTCACTGCATCAGCAGTAAACAAATCAGCACTTCTTTCCTATATACTAGTACACACATAGCAACAAATCCTGCACTGGTCAGGTTTGGCTGGTTACTCCTCACTAACCGTTTCCAACATCATACGCAAGAGAGATGTTAAAGGGGCGGTTTGTAATCCTCAGAGCCTTCTGCTGGCTGCGAGAGTAATTACAGTTACGATAAAAATGCCGAGAAGCTTTCTACGTGCAAACAGCTCCATAACTCCACCAGGTTCCAAGTTTATGAACTATTAAAGATTAATGTTTGGTCCTGCAGCGTACACCGCAAATAACACGAATCTGTGACTGGAAAGAACATGTACTTACGCATTACATAAATAAACTCTGCACACAGAAAGAGCTCTTCAGAGGTTCTTTACATCACACCAGGTCTGACTGTTCAGATGAAAGTGATTTCCTCTGCTTCTATAAAGTTCATCATCATCATCATCATCATCAGTCCTGAGAGAGATGATGTTCTCTGAGGTTATGCTCTGAGAACGCTTCATCAGGGACAAACTCACTGTTATAACGTTGTATTTAAAGACACCAAACATGGAGTGTGTTTAAACACACACACACACACACACACACACACACACACACACACACACATTTCCACAGTCACTACAGCCATGTGATATGAATTAAATGATGCTGAGGCAGAAGTAAGTAATAACATGAACCCACACTCTTCAGGACTGTAGTTTATTCATAACTCATCACTTTCCACTTAAAACTCAACCCCAAGAATCAGCCAGAAGAAGCAGGAGTTTCTGCAAACCTGCAGGAAGGACTGTTCTTTAAAATCACTTCACCACCACTGACACTGAATCATCCATAAAACTGGGACTTAGAGCCTTAAAATAGCTGCGAGGTTTGGAGAAGGTGCAGCTGTGGTGTGTGTGTGTGTGTGTGTGTGTGTGTGTGTGTGTGAGCAGCTTCTCCATTCCTACAGCACTCACAGGCCCACACACCACCACCACCAACACTACTGCTGCTGCTAATAAACCTGGAAATCCTGCACAAACACAGCTGCTCTACACTTCACACACCTCTGCTCACTGCACTGAACGGCATTCCGGGCCTGAAGAAGTAAAAACCAACCTGCCTTCCAGCCACAGCACCTTTAATCTCATACAGCTCCTGGTCTAATGCAGCAGCTCTGGGAGTTAGCTTCATATTTCTTTCCCAAAACGTCGTGTCATTCACAAACCGATTCATTCCGCTCAAATATAACTCCCTCTCTCTTATCCATAAAACATACTTCGTCATTTTAAAAACTACCTTCTGAAACGAATCCAAACAGCTCCTGCTGTCAGTCTTCTCCCACTTGCTAATTGGGCGCAACCAAACCTTACAGCTCGCTCGTTTGACTCCGCGAGCTATTCTAAAAATTCGATTGGCTCAACAAGTTCGTTTGTCCCGCCTTAAACAGAGCGACTGCGCATTATGATTGGCTGTTGAAGGAAAACATTTAGAGCGCATTCGGATGCGTTATATTTTTCTAACTGGATTAAAATGCGACATTATTTTCGGCTCCTTGATTGTTTCTTCTGTGGAGTTTTATTAATACATGTATTTTTTTTTTAATTTTTGTTTTATTTTATTCGCCATGTCATGTTTACAAGGTTGTCTTCCGACGCAAAGTGCTGGTTGCGTCCCAAACCTCACACTTCCGCCCTAACTGAATAGCCGCCATTTCAGGGGTTAGCCGTTATTTCATACTAAGTGTAGTGCACTTATATAGGGGGCACGAGGACATTTGAGATTCAGCCATAACGCGCGCTCTTAAGTTTACGTTAGCGCGCTCGAGTGACCATAAAAGGAGATAATGCAGTGTGAAGAGAGAGAGAGATCTGCAGCAATAAACGCCACACTCCGACCTCTGTCATGTTCAGCGTCTTGTACAATCTGAATAATTAAAATAATTAAGTTAATTTTAAAAAGTAGATTATCTCAACACTGTTTATGAGCTGCGTTTTGACTCTTTAACTTAAAAAAAAACATTTTATATTGTACTTATACTTATATAAGGTTAAATAAGTTTATATAAGTCTATTTATATAAATAATTTATTTATATAATTATCGCATATATAGATTTTAATGGAAAAACAGTATTAAACTGTATATGTAGGTGGTGCCATGCTTAAGAATTTTAATTAGCTAGTTAAATTAATAAATAAATTATTTTATTTATAAATAATAATAATAATAATAATAATTAGATACTTAAAAAGTAGAATGAATTGTATAAATTAAAGACATTTCCATGTCTTCATGTCTTTCATGTGTTTAATTTATTCATTAGAATTTAGGTCTAAATATGACTACAATAAATAAATAAAAAAAAAGTAAAAATAAATAAATAAATAAATAAATTGTAATTATAACTTTTTCCCCTTTTGGGATTGCTTTAGTTATTATTATTATTATTATTATTATTATTATTATTATTATTATTATTATTAATGTTAATAATAATAAATGCATAGAAAACAAGAACCTTATCTTAAATTGCTACTTTAATTTTCATAAATTCTGCTGTGTGTGTATTCACACACACACACACACACACACACACACGCACACACTATATATATACTGTATAGTATAATTAGTAAAATATTGGACTTGAGTACTGTTTAAAAATCTCCAGCAGGGGGCGCCATTGCATTTCTTTCTGTAATTACATGTTCATTTCATTGAGCCCACAGCCTTCCTCAGCCTTTACCCTTCTCTACATTTCAGTAAATGTACAGACACAGCTTTACAAAGTGTGTACATTTTATTTTCAATCATCTACAGGAAGTGCACTGAGTTTCATCTCGACGGCTTTTCATTTCCTAAACGAAACCTACAGCACAGTTCTTATGAAAACAAAATTATAATAATAATAATAATAATAATAATAATAATAATAAAGGCATGCTAGTTACAGATATTCTACAGGAAAGAGGTATTTACACAGCGAGATCTCCTACAACAGTCTGCTCAGGTGACACAAACACAGACTCGAGTTAGAGATCCTCACCTCATCACATCACTTCCTCGCTCACAAACAAAGCAGTGCATTTGAAAGAAAAATTAGGAAAATAGCAGTCCGGGATTCATGGATTTTTTTTCTTCTTTTGTGCTTTCAAATTAACAAATATTAGGAAAAAAAAAAAGGGAAAAAAAGTCAGTAGTTTAGACTACGTGGACGGGAAGGACCCCCCCCCCCCCCCCCAAAAAAAAAAAAATTTAAATTAAATTAAATGTTGACCACTCATCTTTTAGAGCATCCTTTCATTTTTCATAGAAATATCAAAATAGAAACGATTATTTTTTAATCTTTCAAATGATTGCTGCTCGTTTTTGTTCAGTCACATCCCAGACATAAAAAAAAATTAAAATTAAAAATAAAACACACTTTCACAAGACTGCCAAAAGCCACCTGCTGCATCTTGGCTCAAGAAGAAACCGACAAAATTCATCTGATTTTATATCAGACCAGCACCGATAAAGTGCTTTTACAACGAGGAGAATCTGAAATTTCAGACTTTGCAAAACCTTTCATCTCTGATGTAATTAAAAATACAAAAATTATTATGGCTTCTCGAATTATTGTACTTCCATTAAGAACTTTGCTCATGCTTCCTTTCCTGCTTGCTCATGTGCTCTTACTGTGTGTGTGTGTGTGTGTGTGTGTGTGTGAGAGCCAGAGAGCTGCTGATGTTCCAGAAACGTCCGACTCGTTCACGTCAAACTCTTTCCTTCGGGGCTCCAAGCACAGAATTCTGGGATATTTTGGACGCTACACCAAAGCTGTTTTAATTTATTTCAGTCACTCTTCATGCTACAGATAACGAGAAACCCGCGGCGCTGATAAATTCTGGATTCTGATTGGTTAGAAGGTGTTGATGCCTTAGTTTTCTATAGTAACAGCTTATGAAAAGACTTGTATCGTGGACGTTGTGCATAAACTGCCACAAAAAAAAAAAAAGACGTAAAAATGTGTAATCGTTGATATGAATCTGTAAGGAGACATTTGTTTAACATTTAAGGAAGGAGTCTCCAGTGTCAGTAAGTTTTCAGGACAGAGGAGTTCTGGTTTCTCGGGAACATGAGGGGTGAGAAGACAACTGCTTATAGCTGCTATAATGTAAGCGAGAAGTGGAACGAATTTGTTTCCAAAATATTAAATGTAACGATAAACGGATAAAAAGTATAACGTTGATCTTTAATAAATAAAATCTCTAAATTTCTGTAGTATAAGAGGAATAAAACAGCATGCTGCTGTAGGAAAATAACCAGCTTCAGTGTGGGAGCCATATCACATCACCTGAAAGTTGATTACTTTCCTATATCAGCATGCCCCAAAGTGTTTTATTCCTTAGTTAGCGTCTCCATCTTTGTACTGAAGGACTTGTTCATGATCTGATTTGATTTATACCCAATGTATACTTTTCTAAATTTACAGCCAGTTGTTTAAAGCTTTAAGTAGAAAAGCTCCTCTCTGAAGGCTGATATTAATGATATATATTGGTTTTTTGTTCATATTTTTAATACAGCGCTATGCTAAATTTACATATCTCCGTATTTGTGTAAAAAAAAAAATACACAAATCTTCATAAAGATCTGACGTTCCGATGGAATTAAGGTTGGTCATGTGACTATGAGACGCCCTCTTCACTGTCCCCGCACTCGTTCTCGTCATGGCGACGGCGATGAGCAAAATTCCCTGAGTTGCCCTGAAATGAAATCCTCACAAGTTACTCGTTATCTTTTGTGAGAGAAGAATCTTGAAAAATCAGAGCAAGGATAAATATCATTGAGACTTTAGAGTTTTAAACACTCTGGTTAGAGCTTTGCACAAATGCAGCAAATATCTTTTGTGGCAGTACCGAGTCAGTGAAAAGATGTTAAAGGTGCGGTTTGTCATTTTTAGATTCCTGCTATCAAAGCTTTACAAATCAAATCAACACAGCTCCTTGGGTAAAACGACAAATAGTTCAATAGTTTCCTTTTTACAGAAAATGCGCATAATCTGGCCCGAGTAGCTCCGTTCCACTTGGGGCGGAGCCTATTTCAGGGCCAGAAAAGTGTAAATCAAAACCTGAAATTAAAAAAAAAAACAAAGAGATCCAATGCGAATCAATACTTTCATATTTAAAACACAGTTTCCATATCTTTGAAATATGATTACATATAACAGAAACTTTAGCAAATTACAAACCGCACCTTTAAACAGCACAAACTTCCTCATCTACACAAAACTTCATACGTGACTCTGCTGAATCTCATGTACATGTACGACAGAACGTTTGTCTAGAGATCTCATAAACCAGTCCTAACCTTACGTTCACACTAGCACTGCTTGGAGTTTGCCTCTTGTGGGCACGGCCTGTTTTTTCGTGTTTGTATGTTTGTTTTAGTTCCAATGAGAAACAGTAGTAGCTACATTTAGCTTCTAAAGCTAGCTTGATTAACACGAATGAAATAACACACTAATAAGCGTGAAAACTGGTTACTTGATTTACGCTACGTACTCAGTGCTAGCTACGTACTCATCAGAGACGCCAACGTTTTCTGCTACTTCTTTCCAAGCTTTATTTTTCTTCGTAATGTCTCTTTAAACATTTTATAAGAGGTCAGGATATAGCGGTTATAAGTTTATAAGAAACGTCACACCATAACGACGAGGAATCATTTGAACCAATCGTCTGGATTTGTAACTTTACCGTGTCATACTTAATTTGCATAGAATTGATAAAATCTCAATTCCGATGTCGCTTGATAGAAAACGAAAGGTTTGTCTTTGCCGTTTTGTCGTTTGTTAGTGTGAACGTACGGCTAGTCTCACAGCGTAAACGACTCAGCTACGTGTTTTCAGACAACACTAAGACTTCGTACTGTTTCGCTGAGACAGAATTCAGTAACAAACTCCGGTTCAGACGTCTGTGCTGGATCTAAAGCTTCATTAGTACAGGAGTGCTTTTACACATAATTAGCCAATGCTAAGCCACCTTACCTGGTGTTAAAGGGACTAACTGCATAAGTTCATATAGCTTTAGGATTTTAATAGTTCATCATTTACAAACGATTGTCAAATTGGTCTAAAGTAAAATGCCTTAAAAGTGAGACACTGTACGACACTGTATAGGGTGAGATGGAGTTTGTCCTAAATAAAATAATTGTCCATAATCTGTCCTCAACAGCCAAAGAGCTGCTTTTCATACGCTGGACGTCTATTTGGGTTAAGAAAACACTGACTGGTTTCTTTCTAACACCGAGTGTTTATATCTTGGGAAAATACATAAAAATGGAAGCAGACGAAAAGGAGTGAAGCAATCCTGGCGTGTACTCGTGTAAACCTCTCTAGAGAAAGGAGGAACAGAGGGTAGATTGCTACATCTCGTTTCGCATCTGTCCTTCACGATGGTTTATTCTCCTGAAGTAGGTCTTAATGCTTTAGGATCATTTATGACCGAGTGAACCAGCTCCACTGCCGGTGGAGTGTTAAGTCAGGATTTCTAACTAAAACCAGTCTCAACGTCCATTAGGTAATGGATACCACTAGCTGCCTTAAATCCTGGTTAGGTGAGTGGACAAAAAAATAATCAGTGTGTAAAGTCAGCTAGTGCTGACTGCACGGACTCTAATGTACGCTAAAACATGGCTGCCGGCATGGAGCCACAGGAGTGCAGGTTTGTACGCTGATTGCTTTCTGAAGTGCTCTGAAGCTGCGCTGGTTCTGGACAGACGGATGGCGTGCTGCTGTGTGCTGATCGAGCTACATCGGGGCTTTAAACTGGTTTCCAGAGAGATGCTGCCGGATGGACGGCTTGGAGCCGGCTGCATCGCCGAGCTTACGCCACACCACCTGAACACAGAGTAAAAGAAACAGAGAGAGGGAAAAAAGAGAAAGAGAAAGAGAAAGAGGGAGGTGTTACACACTGCTTTTGTCGCAGAGACAGCGGAGTAGGCGGCGGGGGTTGATTCAATGTATGTGGAGAGAAGAAAGGACCCATTGTAGCTGTGTGTCATCTCTGTGATTGTGCCCTTGACAGGCGACAGGGCCTCGAGTGCACACTTATCCGTGAGGGAACCGCATGGCTCGGCAGGTCCCACAGTCCACGCCAGTCCCAGGGGTTTAAGAAGAGGCCCCTCTTACTAAACCTGCCCCAATCTGCCCTAATTAGTCCACTCTGGGCTAGATGGGTTTAAAAAAAAATAACATTTTTGTCCTTGACCTTTTCCATATTTTGCAGTTTTACAACATGGAACTGAAATGGACTTAATTAGTGGGAATTTATGTCATGAACCTACTCAAAATAGTCCATGATACTGGGGGGAATAATAGAGGGAAAACAAGTTCTGAAAAATTAAAAATTGCCTCCACTGCTGTGAAGCCCCTAAATTAATTCTGGTGCAACCAGTTACCATACAAGTCAAATAATTAGTTGAATGGAGTTGACCTGTGTGCACTTACAGTGTCAAATGATCTCAATACAAATGCGCCTGTTCCTGGAAGATCCCAGAGCTTGTTAGAGCAGACAGCAGCATGAAGACCAAGGCGCTATTAAAACAATGAACATAGTTCTGGAAAAGTAGCAACCAGGGTTTGGTTTTGAAGAAATAATCCCAAACTTTGAACATCCCACAGAGTGACATTAAATCTGCAGAGCAGGCCATGCACCAAAGGTCAGTGACTGGATAAAGAGGGGATTAGTCAGAAAAGCAACCAAGAGGCCAAGGGTAACTCTGACCCAGTAGCAATCCAATACCCTAAAAGAAGCTGTTCAAAGGACAACCACAGACTGGACACTCCACAAAAAGTGGCAGGTCATATGAAACCCTATTTGAAGTTT
>JAKKZN010000010.1:23343682-23357233 GCA_033441825.1 Pangasius elongatus
CAACTTTAAATAAGATCTTAAAACCGATGGAGATGTTCTCACGAAGCAACATCAGATAAAAGAGCACAGAAAGTGATCTCATGTCAGCCCACAGGACCTCTTTTTGCAGCTATAGGGTTAATTTGTCTGAAAACCAGGCCTGTTTTACTCTGATCAGTGGACGTGCCACACCGACGTGATGCTATCTGATGCCAGATGTACTCTGACTCGCATTCTTCAGCTCTGTTAAGATCTGAAACTGTCTTCTTTCCGAAACCTCGCTGAACCACCTGAACAGTCGGCTCTGAAGCAAAGCACCCGCACATTTAAGGCATTTCTTTTTAAATCTGCTTTAAAAACAAGACAGTGAACAAGACACAAACTGTTTTTATGACTTGATAAGAGCTGTTCCTTCCAGGTTGGCCTTGACTCCCATGTTGCACGTACAGAAACAACACTATACATATTAAATATAAACGTGACTTCAGTTTGTCCCAGAAGTGTGCTCCTGCGCCTGGCAAAGTTAAATCTGCTAGCAATATAATAACTCAGGAAACGTCTCCCGTGCACGCCTGGCGTTTTAGAGAGTGCCAGCTTGCTCATCAGCCTTCTTCCAATGACACTCTGAGGGCTCGTTCCAGCTACTTCCTGTGAAAAGACGGAGAGAGCTGCGGGAGTTCAGATTGCACAAGCTCAGCGGGAGAAAGAGCAGCTTGAGCTAATTTCAATCATTAACTGTGTTACGAGATATCCGCGCCTCTCTCTCTCTCTCTCTCCCTCTCTACACTGACAGCGCTGACACTCTGTGACGAGCACGGTGGAAAAGTCCATCGGTTCGCCGGGGATCCAAAAAACCTCCAAGTGTCAGAGCGACAGGCAGCCGCTCATTATCTACGCAAGTCCACGATACGAAAATTGTGGCTAGTAATCTAGAAATTCAGGTCGCTTAGTCACGGTAAATCCAGTGAAAAATTCCTCAGACTACAGAATTGTACTCTCTACTCTGACAAGTTTATCCACTTTCTATGTATTTGGTGAAAAATATTAAAATATTAAAATATAGAAGGACTCTATAACGAACTTGTGGGCGTGTCATTTCAGGAACATGATCAGGAAAGTTTTTGTCACCTCTCTGAAGATTGTTTTCCGATAACATTCCCCGAATTGTTTTACTCACGTCATAATTTACCTGTTTATAGTTAGCTTTAATGTTGTGCAATGTCCATGAAGCAAGTTAGTTCCTGTTAACGCTTGGGTTACAGCAGCTATAAAGAGTAGTTCCCTCACCAGCCTCTCTTTAGTTCTTTCTTCTGAAGTTAGTAAGACCACAAAACCCTCAAAAACTCTCCTGTGTCAGAAAAGTTAAAAAAAATGGCACCTTTACCTCAGACTGTTACAAAGTGCTAACACTGGAGACTCCTTCCAAAAACACTAGCCATAATTCCCTGTGTAAGTTGCTACAATAGAAACGATAATGTATTATTATATACAGGACGAGCACTTAAATATATTAAATAATATAAAGCTTAAATTAAGTAAATGAATGAAGTACATTGTTAAAAGACATTGTTAAAAGGGTTCTTCAGTCGTCTCTTTGCGGGAAGCAGATTAGGGTGGAGAAACTGATCCATCGTTCACGCGGATGCTGTTGAATGATGGGATTTCCCAAGCGGTGATCGACTTGAGACGACAACAGACATCGAGGTACTGGGATCATGTTCCTGTTAGTGTGTGTGTACATACTACTTTGTTTTACGTTCTTTAACGATTCAAGTATTTACTGTTGTTGAAGCACAATCCACCTTGTTTAATGTTTAATTTCCACACCTTTCTGAGCAGTATTTCGGATTATGATTCTGCATCGCTGCAATGTTTCCTATACAAGGCCGTAATTCCGTCTCTCTACTTCTGCCTCCTGATGGCTTTACTTCATAAAGAAATGTCACTGAATAAATAAAAAGGCTGACACTGAGTGATGAATTATCCCGTGTTAATAACGCTCATAACTCTCGCATCTCAGCACTCGCGCTCTTTTTTTTTCTCATGCCGTGGCATTTAAAAGTCAAACAGAACCCATCGCAACATGTCGGGCAAGGCTGGGCGGGAATACCGAGAGCTGCACGTGAGACCATGATGGAACGAGCGCTCGTGTTACACGGCCTGTGGGAGCATCCGAATGTCAACAAATCCTTTTCCTGCATTCACAGATAAAATAGCCTCAGGGGGAGAGAGAGAGAAAGAGAGAGAGAGGGACACAGAAAGAGAGAGAGGGAGAGAGAGAGGGAGGAAAAGAATATGACTGAGGAGGACAGGGGTGTGTGCTGTGTCCTTGTGCAAGCTGCTGTCACTACTCATCTCTTTTAGCACTAGGAGGCAGAGAGGGAGAGAGAGAGATAGAGAGGCAGACAGAGAGAGATAGAGAGAGGGAGAGAGAGAGAGAGAGAGAGAGAGAGAGAGAGTCAGTCATGCTTGACACCAGCACTAACAGCAGAAATTTCCATGATACAGAAAAAGGTTTTGTGATATTCGACTTTGCTAAAAAATATATATTTAAATAAATAAATAAATAAATAAATAAAAAACACAGACAAAAAATATTTAATTAATCCTTTTTAATATTCAGAAAATTGTTCACTCTAACACACACACACACACACACACACACTGACCCATTCTGTATAAACACCAGCCAGAAACTCCAGCCTCGGCCCTCCTGAGGGCAAAAATCGACCCCAAACTCATACTTCCTATTGTTCAGATGAGCAAGCGCTCGTTTCCACTGACCTCACAAACGTACGATGATGAGATTTAACGCGGAGCAACACTCCGAGAGGTGGCTATCCTCAGTTCTCCGTTATTTATCCGTTCACTCTGATTTAATCTGCTTAACTGGGAGCAGAGTGTTTTGTAATAACAAGGCGAATTGAATCGTTCTGCACTGGAGCTGGAGCACGGAGCCGCACTAGATCTTACTTTATTACGGAGCAGTGGATAAACGCCGTGCTGTGCGGGGAGCGTGGAAAATATGAATAAGGAACAAAATGAATTTTCTATGAATCTTAGCTTTGAAGAAAAGGCAAGCTTTGAAAAATATTACACAGAGGTATTACATTATCATTTGGGAAAATGGTTCTAAAGAAAAATAATCAACAGTGAAGTGGTGTGATGAAGCGGCGTTAGCATTAGCACTCCAACGTTACTTACTTTCCCATAACAGTATGGCCCGAAGTGTTTTATTTAACAATTTGCCAATTATTACAATACAGTACTTATTAAAGAACGCCACATCATACTTTTTCTCATTCTCGTATTCATTTATAGTTACATTTAACATTGCAGAACGCCCATGAAACAAGTTATCACTTACGTTTGAGCAGCTATAAACAGCCGTTCCCTTACTGCTTCTTTGTTTTATATCTTGTAAAGTTTATAAGACAAAAAAAAAAATCGCAGTTTGTCATGTTACCGAGAAACCGCAAAGCGTTTTGACTTGCAGCTTTTCCTCCGAGTGTTACAAAGCGCTGACACTGGAGACTCCTTAAATGTTATATAAATATCTCTTCATACTAACAAAACTTTACCGTATTTATGAATACACATTCTGGTATTATGATTACACGTAGACACCCGCCTACGAAGGAGCTGTTACTATAGAAACAACGACGGCTTAGTCAAAGCAAGGGCTTTAATATAAGCGTGTGAACTGTCAGACCTGCTGTTATAGAAAATTAAATCAACACTTTCCGACCAATCAGAATCCAGATTCGTATTCAACAGACTCATGGACTTCTTTCTGCCGCCGTGGTTCTCAACTTCACAGCCCGAAGTGCCACATTCATACTGAAAGAACCCAGTGGAGAACAGAAGGCGACACAATTAGCGAGTAAGTCGATACGTCCACTCTAGAGAAGCGTCCTTTCTACTAGACTGTAACACGACTCTCCGAGATGCGACGTGAGGTCCTGAGGTAAGCTTAAACGCCGACACCATTTTATCCTCCACGTTCTCTTTTTTCCCTCCTCTGAAACCTGTAATCATCTTGCATGGATGGAGACGTGGATTTTTCAAGAGGGCATATTTGAAATGCATATGTTTCTGTTTATTCAACACACGTATGATTGCACTGGGTCTGTGCTGATGTTAAAGGTGCCATCTGTCATTTCTTCAGCAGGCATTTCTAAAAATCTAACAATCAATTCAAAGATTTCGAAGGTAGACGAGAAAAGTTTTTACTTAATTCAGCAGGTCAGGCTAGCTTTAGATTCTTTATCTGAGGTTCCCGTTTATATTTATATTTTATATTCCATTTATATTCTGGCCTGGGCCTCTGGCCAGGTGGGCTACGTAAAAAATTACAAACTGCTTCTTTAAATTTCCATACAATATTCTCAAAGTATATTGCCTATATGACCTATTTTGCGATATGACCTTACCAGATCCCCGACACACCCAGTTTGCACATTGTCACATTACAGCGGTCAGATTTAGAGAAAGCAAACCAGATATGCTATCACAGGCTTATCAGCTCTGCTATCTAAACACGTGAAGAGCTCGGGTGGAGGAAAACCATGCACCTTTAGCGGGTACAGGAAATGAGGGGAGGTGAATCATACAACGTGCCAAGAGCTGAGGGAGTGGAGCGGAGGAACTTTCAGTTTACGTTTTTAAATAAATATGCAGCTACGTTTAGCCGGTCTTGTGCAACACGCTAGTTGGAATTCGATCAGAACAATGCCAAAATGAAAAATGTATTGTAGTCTGTTTTGTCTTTTGTTTAATTTTTCTCCTGTCTAAAATGAATGATGTCAAAGAACGAGTATGAGTAACTCTCAGATCTCAGCATGAGAGGAATAAAACACGCGGTTATAGGAAAATAATCAACGACAGGGTGGTGAGATGAAGCGGAGTCACTGTTACCACCATGAAGTGGATTATTTTCCTCTAACAGCATTTTTTCCTCTGACACCACAGAAATTTAAAAGCATCATGTGGTACTTTTTATCCGATTGTAGTTAAATTTAACGTTGTTGAACGTCCAAAGCGTAAGCGTAAACCTCTCTGTTCTGAAGATGTCAGAAAATTTGCCCTCTAGAAAGTTCCAGCTTTACCTCTGACCATTAAAAAGCACTGACAGTGGAGACTCCTTCCATAAATTACAGATAAATAAACATCTCCTTAACCGTACAAACGATTATACGCTTTTTTTCCCGTTTTGAATTACGGCCATAATTACTGTCGGAGCTGATGTTATAGAAAAGTAAGAAAATGAATCATCATCACCTTCAGACCAATCAGATTAGAGGATTCAACAACGCTTGCTTTGCGTTGCATTAAAGTTCCCAGAATGACCAAAGATCAGATCAAACGTGAAGTTGTGTTTGGGAAAACTCCTTCCTGCTCCAGCTGTGCAAAAAAGCAACACACAAAACACGGGCAAGCGACCAAAACTAACTTGTGTTCAATGGCAGTGAGTGGAGAGTTCTGCTGTTCTCAAAACCATTCACAACCAGAGACATGCGTCTGGGAAACTTTATTTACTCATTCTTCTTGTGCAACAGCCGCGTCTCGAACGGAACACTGTGTGTACTTTTAGTGTTCAGTAAGATTAATTTGCACATTATTACTATCTCGATGATGAATTATATTGGACAAAAAAAAGTTGAAAGTTGGACACTTTTTCTTATTCAATAAGTCCTGGAAAGGGGCGGAGCCACAAAGTGGCACTGAGGTATCAAGTTTGTTGAAAGGCAAATTTGCAGACAGTCATGAGGTAAAGCTGTAAATGTGTAAAAGTCTGTAAACAGACTTTACAAACATTAATGCGAACCATTAGATCTGAGCACAAGAAAGTTAAGCAATAAGGCTTGTGATGTGAACTTGGCCTTGCATCGGCACTCTTAGCGAAGGCCAAAACACACATTTCCGCAATGTCAAGACATGTTTGGTGTCTGGCGCAACAAGTCGACAGTGTGAAAAATTACACTAATATATTTCTCGAGTGTTCTAGGTTTAAGCCGGATTTACACTGTATATTTTTGGCCAGGTTTTTGCAGTTGCATTTGACATAGGTGGTCTTAGAACTGAAAATGTGACGTGCTTATGTTACCATCGGCCGATTTAGCGCCATTGAGACCAAACATGACCGAGAAAGTTTGTCTAAAATCCACCAATAGGAAGACGGCGTAGCACAACGCCAAAATCACAGGATAGCTACAAATGATAGATACAAATATCTTCCTCATTATCTTCTGCTGCGCTTTGCAATTGATGAAATAAGCAGAACACAAGTAATGTTTTTTGATCGTAGATCTATCGTTAGAGGATCTTCATCGTATAACTTGGAGTACGCACGTTATCGCACAATCTGTTATAGAAATCGGACAAGATTTTAGTGGGATCTCGTACAATGTGAAAAGTAATCATTTTAAATGAGCAAGGACTCGGAGACTGCATCTTATCAGTTTTTTGTGGTTTGAGATTTTCACATAAGTATAAACATCATAACATTTTTGTCATTCTGTAAAACTCATGCCTCTTCAGACCTCAAAGAATGTGAACAGATTGTTTTCATGTTAAAATCATTTCTTCAGGCTTAACTTAAAAAGTGAGATCCTTATGAGTTTCCTAGTTTCTTGTGTAGAATTCTGTGTGTGTGTGTGTGTGCGTGTGTGTGTGTGAAGAAGCTCGAAGTGTAAGAACTAAAGCGCAGACAAACCCTTTAGTCAAACACTGGGGCTTGTTGCTAGGATACGTTCTTATCAATACCTCGGTATGCCGTGTGTCTCGCTCGTGTGTTTCCTGGCCCCACGCTCTGCCTCGCTTTTTATTCTCCTGTTTATTTCCGAATCAGCTCCTTCAGATTTGGCTCTGCGCCAAAACACCAGACCCCAAATATGCTGCACTGTTGACTCTTCATGTTTGAGAAACATGTCTTTCACGCTAAACGAGTGTGAATCGTGCACTTTAGGTCACGTCAGAGCAATCAGAGCTCTGTTTGTTCTTGTCCTTCATGTCTGCTTTTTAATCATTATCATGCTGTATAATCACTATTAGTAACTACGTATCTTTGGTGCTTGGCCCCCTAATAATTACAAAAATGATATTCGTGGTTATTTTGTTTAATACTAAAATCATGAAATTTTAGACAGTTGATGGAAGAAAACAGTTTCATGTCGCTTCTTCGTTTTAAAATCAACAGTAAACGTTACATTCACAATGCACATTGCGACAATCCTTTACTCTGATTGGTCAGAAGATGCTCAGCAGTTCTGACCATAATGCACTCGTTCTTATATGTGATCGTTTCAATAGTAACAACTTACAAAGTGACTTGTACGGTGAGCGCATCAGGTTTTCTGTGAGGAGATGTTTAATTAGCGTTTACAGAAGGAGTCTCCAGTGTCAGCGCCAACTTTACGTCAGCGTAACTAAGTTTTCGGAGATCTTCAGAACAGAGGAGTTTACGCTTTGCGGTTTCCTGGTAACATGACAAGCTGCGATTTTTGTCTTATTACTGTCAAGAGAAAGAAAAAAAAAAAAAAAGCAAGGCTGGTGAGGGAACAACTGTTAAAGCTGCTGTAGCACAGATCATTTGTGGACGTTCCACAACATTAAATGTAAGTATAAATGGATAAAAGTACAATGTGTTACTCTTTAATAAATAAAGAAATTGCAATCATTGGCAGATCGAGGTGGTGTAAGAGGAATAAAACACACAGAGACGCTGAGAGTTATTGGAAGTTAATCAGCTTGAGGGTGATAACTCTGAGGAGGCAACTCTTCATCACCACACTGTGCACACCGTCACTGATTATTTTCCTATAACAGTATGACGCTGAGTTTTTGTATTCCTTACATACTCGTGAGTGAGTATCGTGATCAATTCACAGCCTTAAAATCATGTTTCATTTTTCATCAGGTTTCGCGCAGCCCTAAGGCGAAGAAGCGGGAGGAAAACTTACACTGGCTAAATAGTGTTGTTGCAACAAGATCAACAAACAAATCCCCACCCTGCAAACTGGTAATTTGAGTACTCCATTACTCACTCACTCACTGTCAAACACTCCAGCCAGTCTGCACATCTCCGGTGCCAAGCTGAGGGTTTTTTTTGTTTTTGTTTTTTTTTCTGTCTTGTAATGGACTTCACTTCCATGTAACACCGTTGTGAAAACATCGAGACACAACAAAGCGCTGCAGGTTGGCAATGTACAAGTACACACATGACTTGTGTATGTCATGATGTACGCAGGGTGTGCATTCACACTCCTTCATCTGTGCACTCTGAGGTTATGGAGAGATCTTGGACAGAGTTCAGTCAGGAAAATAGGAGGCTGTTAAAAGGGATTTTCAGCGAAGGCTGCGCTGATAGCACGGATGTCCAATTACCGTTTGAGCAAATTCCTGAAATGCCTCGGCACAGGGCGTACCTGTCCGTCCAGGGACACACAACTCCCTAAAAGAACTACTTTTTTTTTGCCAAGTTTTTTCTTTTGCAAGCAGGTATGTTGAAATATTATATTTCCAGATCACAATAACAGCCTAACCTTATAATTTTACTGCAGTTCTTCCCATGCACAAAGTAATGGGAGTATCTTAATTTAAGGAATAAAACACGGGGTGGTGTGATGAAGTGGAGTTACTGATACCACCTCAAAGTTCACTATTTCAAAATAACATTTCCTCTTACACCACAGCAA
Organism: Pangasius elongatus; assembly: GCA_033441825.1. Taxonomy (NCBI): domain Eukaryota; kingdom Metazoa; phylum Chordata; class Actinopteri; order Siluriformes; family Pangasiidae; genus Pangasius; species Pangasius elongatus. The sequence goes on from JAKKZN010000010.1 coordinate 23,352,358, forward strand.
TTTGTCAAAACAAATCATTTTTTTATTCACTAAATTTTTAGGCATTTATAGTAACATTTAATGCTGTGGATCATCCACAAATGACTTGCGTTTTAGCAGCTGTAAACAGTCGTTCCCTNTTAAAAAAACAAACAAAAAAAACGCAACTTGTCGTGTCACCGAGAAACCGCAAAGCGTAAACTCCTCTGTTCTGAACATGTCAGAAGAAACTTTCAGCTTTACCTCTGACGTACAAAGTGCTAAAACTGGAGACTTCTTCCGTAAACGTCTCCTTACACGAAAAGTCTCAACCATCAAACTTCGAACCATCTCAACGATTACACAAGTGAGCTGTTACTATAGAAACGGTAACATGTCAGAATGAGCGCATTAATATAAACCTGTGATTTGTAGCTCCACTACTGTCAGAGGTGCTGTTATAGAAAATTAATCAACACCTTCTCGACCAATCAGAATCCAGCGTTTATCAGCGCTGTGGTACAAGCAAGAAGGATGCATATAATGCTGCCTGATGGACTAGTGTTGATATTTTCATAATAAAAATAATATGTGAATTATAATTATTATTAGGGGTAGTCACAGTACTACAATATATCGTGGAGTTGCAGGCTGAATGAAATTCATCATGTGTGAATGAACAGTATGTCCCAAAATCTATCCAGTCACAACATGCTAAACTGCTAAAGTGCTCCTGAAGTGGCTTGAGGGCTGAGCTTTGAACGTGAATGCTGACATATTTCCTTTTGTACTGAAACGTTTGGTTGGGACGTGTCGAGGGGCTCAACTTACATCCACACCAGTCAAAAACAGCAGTCAGGATAGAATGCTGAGGAATTTCATGCATCTGATGCGATGATGCAGATAGCTAGCTACTTCCCATTGTCAACTGATAATGTTTTCATTTATTACAGGGACATAAATAATCTACATCTGAGGCAAATTTAGCACAAGTTCCCACGTATCCTTCCCAAGAATAGACTTAAAATGAGAGCGTTGACAAAAAAAACATTATTTTGTTAGTTTTTCCTCAAATATATACCGCTACCTTGGTCACTATTGGTTTATATGCCAAGAGACACATATAAAAAGCTCTGAAACACCAACTCTGATTGTGAAAGCACTTGATTTTATGGGTACAGTGGTGTGAAAAAAGAAAATCACCCCAAAACAATAAAAAACAAAAGATATTTGATAGCCATTTCGATGCTGATGGACAAAGGTGGCTCATTTTTATTATTTAAACCAAGGTTCCTTGTGCATAAGGAAAGGATGGACATCCCTCCATTTACCACAGAAACAGGTACAGTGAAAGAGTTGTGAAGACCAGAGCATAATGAAAGAGTTGGCGTTTATTTAAAAAATGAAAAAAAAAAGAGAGATGTTCTGTACTTAGGAATTCTGTTGCTGAATAGCATTCTAGATGATTTTTAAAAAGGTTTGCTAGAACTAAAGAACTAAAATGGGCCTAATGCTGAACCAAGGCCCAATCCACTAGGCTAAAACATTTTATTAATACATGTCCTGGCTTTTACAGCAAACCAGAATGATTGAGTTAGATTTTCCCCTCACATGGTTTTTCATCATGTGCCTCATACAAACGTCACCCAGAGCAGACCTCAACCGAGCATCACAAACCGCCCGAAGATTGTTTTTTATCTCGTTACAGAAAGCTGAGCATGCCTGGAGGAAATGTGCGTGGTTATATAACCCACCGGGATAAACCTCGGCTTTACAAATAAGCAAAATGGAACACTAAGCACCCAGAATAGAGGAGTAGCACTCACTAAAGCCTACTGAGACTTGGCAGAGACGTGAGCAGGCTAATGGAAAGAGTAAGGGAATGTAAGGAGCCTAAAAGGTTTTGTGAGACATCCTTCTTATCAGTTGGGCAGAAAACAGAACCCCCCGTTTCCAAATAGTTTGTGATAACAGCACTCTGACACGTCAACAACTTTGAAAATAAATGCACTGATGAGACTGATGGAGAGATAAAGATATGGAGAAAAAGAGAGCAATAGACAGCGTGTGTGTGCGCAAGAGAGAGAGAGAGAGAGAGAGAGAGAGTGAGAGAGAGAGACAGAGAAAACTCAGAAACAGGCCCAATGACAAATGCGTTCAGGCCTAAATAGGATGACGTTATGGCTCCATTCTCGGCGGTGGTCTTTGAATACCCCTTCCTCCTTTGTGCTTTGAACAATGCGGGAGGACAGATGGCCTCGGTCTAAACCAGCGGCACTCAGCCGCTTTCAGCCCCCCTAAAGACAACACACAGCTTCAACAACCCCACTTCCCCTCAATCTGGAGTAGACCGGGGTGGGGGTGTAGGTGTTTAAAATGTTCTTGAGTAAAATGAATTTAATCAGCGTTACATTTTACGGGCTTGGTTGAATGTCTCTAATATGTATGAGAAATCACTTTTGTAAAGTAATATTTATATTACAGAGGTTACATTGAGGCCATGGTGACTTGAGTAAAACAAAACAAAAATGTAAAACAAAGTGTAAAGTGTAAAACAAAAATGGCTCAGTTTCCTTACATCTTACCCCAGAATCTGAAAAATTGGGTACCTCGCCAACTTATGACAGGGCCCAAAAGATACCTCTTGGTTCCCATCTCTCTTACCCCAAGGCTTTAAAAGTACCTCTTCTCGTCCTTCCATCTTACCCTAGAACGTTTTACCCCTCCATCCTATCCGAGGACTCAAATTCTACCTTCCATCTTACCCAAGGGCCCAAATGCTACCTTCTTTTTACTCCACTAGCTTACCCAATAGCTTGAAAATGTACCTCTTCATACTTTTCTACTCAACCATTTAACCTCACCCCCCCCAAACTTGGAAGCTAATTCTTTCTACACCTTAATCTTACTCCAGGACTCAAATGATACCTCTTTCTACACCACTGACATACCCTACAGATGATGTCCCTCCATTTTACCCCATGCCCAGAATTTAACCAAAAAGCTCATGGCCTGGGTCAGTGGGACATCCAAACTCAAGAGTGAGTCACAGCAACCTGCTTCATTTCTCACTGTCTCAGTCAGCAGTTACCGCATCACAAGCTTGGACATGTGCAAAGTATAAAAACAGAAGCATACAAACAGTTAAACCTTGGGAGAGGCGGGGTGATGGATTAACGGATTTTCAGATTAAAACCAGAAGATAAACACCGGCCTAAGACAAGCCACTTGCTTCCTTTAGTGGCCTTCCTGGGTCAGGCAAATACAAATGTGTTGCCACTTGTCAGTCTTGAAATACATAAAAACACAAATCTGGTCTTATGTAAAACTAAATGGATGGAGACTCATGTAATTTTACATAAGGACAAACACAAGGCAAGCCAAAAATAAAAGCTGCTGAGAAAGTCGTTTCTACAATGTAAAACTGTATTTAATCCTTTTAGTTTGACTGGATCAAATTAAAGGACACAATCCATGAACCCAGATACAGAGCTTCAAAATAGATCTGATAATATAATTCCCTCATTTGATGATGGGAAAAAGGAAATGTATACCTTATAGTTGTCAAGGATGTTTAGACCTTAAGTTTTATGCTGGGATCACATTTACTGAGTCGTGCAATAAAGATGAAATTGAAGATGAAAGTAGACCTTGTAGAGACTTTGTTGCAAGACCAGCAGTTCATTCTGGTTCAAACACACTGTTACAAACAAAAATGCACAACTACCAATTCAAATGCTGTGGATTGTGTTTTGCCCTTTTTACCCTAGAGCCAAAAGTTCCTAACATTTGTTTGACCTTTAGAGAACAGATACCAAGAGTTCCTCCCTCTTACCTTCCCAATTTAACCCAGAAACCAAAAGATACCACTTTTCCCACAACCCCAATGGATACCTCTTTCTGGTCTTTCATTTTATCCTAAAACCCAAAAGATAACACTTCCTTCCCTTCTGTTTTACCTCAAAACCCCAAAGATACCTCTTGCAACCCATACCGTTGCTGCCAGAATCCCAAAGGTACCCATTTCTTTGCTTCGGTCTTACCAAAGAAACCAAAAGTTTACCTCTTGAAACCCTCCAGGTTACCCCAGAACCTAAAAAGTACACCTTGCTACCCTTCTATTTTATCTCACAACCCCAAAGGTACCTCCTTCTACCCTTCAAATCAACCTTCTCTGGCTCTTCCGTCTAAAGCCAGAGCCCAAAAGGTACTTTCTCCTACCCAATCATCTTACCCTAGAAAACAAAAGAGATCTCTTTCTACACCATCATCTCACCCATAGATCAAGTCTTACCTTTTTTTATCCCTTCATCTTATTGCAGAGCCCAAATGGTGCCTGCTCCTACCCTTCTATCTTACCCAGAGCCCTAAAAAGTACACTATATCCCTCCTTACCCCATCTTACCCGAGAGCTTAAAACCTATCTCTTCCAATCGTAAGCCAGAACCCAAGTGATGTCTTCTTGCAATCCTTTGTGTTACCCCAGAGACCAAAAGATACCTCTCCTCACCCTTATGTTTTAACGTGGTACTCAAAAAGTAGCCCTTCCACCATACTTCACCATCCTTCCTTCTTACCCCAGGACTCAAAAGCTACCTTTTCTATGCTCCCATCGTACCCCAGGGCTGAAACAGCTACCTCTTTCTACCCCTCCATCTTACCCCAGAGTCTGAAAGTTCCCTATCTTGCCCATATATTTAACCCCAAACCTGAAAGCCACATTTCATTCTCCTCCACCTTACTCAAGAACTCAAAAGCTACCTGTTTGAACACTATCATTATACCCTACAAACCTCTGGTGCCTTTATCTTACCCCTGGGGCCATAAAGCTCAAAAAAGTCCAAAAGCTTCCATTTCATCTATATTATGTAGAGTAGGGACCCAAAAGCTACCTCATTCTAAGCACTCCATTACACCA
>JAKKZN010000010.1:23357333-23373923 GCA_033441825.1 Pangasius elongatus
CTATCTCCTTCTACTGATCTGGATCCTGTCCAGACCTCCAGACCTCCAGATCTAAACCAGCATGAGCATTATCACAACCAAACTGTTCCCTCGTCGTCTCTCAGAGCCACAAATCGCTCCAGAGAGAGAGTCACAATGTGGGCCAAGAGCATCCCGGTGACAAAACACAAGGACCGTGGGATTTTTTCACTGGCGAAAAGAAGCTGAAGCGGAGCACCTTGTCGAAATTTGCATCTTAATAAAACGTATAGGAGGGCTTATACGAAGAGGCAGAATAGCAAGCATGAAAAGTTGTCCGATTTGTATACGCACGTTCTGTAAAGTCCATCGCTCAGAGATTCATGAGCTCTGACAAGTGTATCTGGGTTTCTTGTCTCAGGAGAGCTGTTAGTAACAGCCCGAGGCACGAAGTTGGGAGGGCCCAATTACAGGGCCATTTAAAACCAGCTCTGGCAAGACCACCTCACAGCGAGTGCACGCCTTTTTCAGATTATTATTTCTTTTTTTTTTTTTATGAGGCAATCCACAGCAGCAGGGAGTAAGCAATAACCTCATTAAACTACAGATTCAGCAAAAAAAAAAAGAAAAGCAATCAGTTTTTCGGTGGAGGTTCTGTCTTGCTTGTTGTCTACAGCGCTTAAGAAAACACACACCCGATATAGTGTTTCTATGCTATGCGTGCTTCAAGTTAGGAGCGGAAAAAAACACAACTAAACAGGTAACAACATGCGGAGTTAAACGCTCTGACGCTGGTTAATCCGACAAAGAGAATTCCCAAGTGTACAATTTCAATTGCTTTTTATCACTTCTGAGGCTGAAGGCTCTTCCAGGCAAACAAGATAAATCACGACGGATGTTGTTAAGACCAATGAGACATTTACTCAGTTAATTTAATTGCTCTAATTATAGCCTATTACACAGGCGCACACGCACACACATGCACACTTTTCACTCCAACTGATGTTACTTCAGATGAGTCTTAATACACATCTTTAAAGGCTAAATGTGCTTTCCTGTGTCGCGGTCATAAAATGGAATAAAGCACGTGACTCCAAAGACACAATAAAGGGTCATGAGAGAACGTAAAGTTCTTTCACTCGACTCATGGGAAATGCGAACGCTGTCACGCAACCCCAGCGTGACCCCAAGAGCAGTCTCCAACCCATAGAGTGTCTACAGGGGGTCTGCGTCTTTTCAGTGGTAGTGAGAGTCACTGTTTTACATCGCTAAGGAACTAATAACAAATCTCAAAGCACTATAAACAGCAATAAACCACTGGGAGATATATATATAGTTATATACTGTATATAGTATATACAGTAGTTTCATAAACTGAAAAGTTTGATGATACTTTCATTTAATGTCTACAACAATAAAATTATTTAATGTTGAAAAGGAGGAAGAAAATTACTATTGCTTTATAATCATAACAACTGCAAAACTGTTACAATTTTAAAGCTTCAGTATTAAATTAACATCAAATCACCCCTTTTAATTAAAAAAAATTAATGATATCAATATTATACCACATATACTAAGATAACAATATTATTTGTGACAAATGTTCTGACATGTACTGTATATCTCAATATGAAATCGAACTTTTTTTGTTGCTAAACTTTTTATCATAGTACACACTATTACATTTAAAAAATTTTACAACAGCAGCTCTGACAATAGTGCAGGTTGATACTAATATGTTATCGTTTCTATAGTAACAGTATCATTCACAAGAACTTGTATGACGTTATATAAACAGATATTAAAAATAATTTGATATGGTGAAGTTTTCTGCGAGAAGTCGTTTATTTAGCATTCATGAAAGGAGTCTCCAGTGTCAGAGTAACAGTTAGTTTTCTGTAAGTTAGTTTTTAGTAAGTTTTCCGACACGGGAACGTCCTCGAGACTTCTCGGTCACATGACAAGCTGTGAAAAAGATGCTTATGTAATTGTCAAAATTGTCTGCAAACATGGTGAGAGTTTCAGTTAAACGTTTACAAGTATGCACTCTAGGTGCAAGATATGAAATGGAATATTTTTTAGCTGTGAATTTCATCCTCAGGTAATCTGTAAACATGCTGCTATGGAAAGTTTTTCTTCAGCATGGTCTGAATTTTTGTTTGTTTCCAGTGACGCGTTCAGCATTTCACAACACGCTTTAACGTCCAGTGAGGACTCGCTGTAGCAGCGCCATGCTCCGCCCGACTGCCAGCGCAGGAAGCTTGTTGACTTTAGTGGGTGGCGTTATTATTATTTGAAAGTCGCTGACGTTGTAAAAACAGAAAGAGACATGCCCGATGCAGGTAGTGTATTCCCCGAATGAGAAGATAAGACAGCGACGTAACCGGAGCATGTAAAGAATTCGACACATCTTTTAAACCACAGATGATGTACAATTGCTGTATAAAAAGCGCAAGTGTTATAAACAATGATATTCTCATGCAGAAAACCACATAAAGGTTTCCTTTTGTAATGCACTGTGCATTGTAAATAGCAGCGCAGGCTGTTGTGTGTTATATTTAGGTCTTTGGTCCTGCCTGAAACTGACATTTCTTTGTTTGTGACCTGTCGAGTGAGTTTCACCTGCAGGTTTCCGCTCAGAAGCATGTCGTGTTGATTAATTAATTTGCTATAACAGCAGCTCTGATTGATTCCCACATAAACAAAGCCCGTCTAAATCCACCAAAACTTATACAATCACCCCAAATCCTGTGGCAAAGTGTGTTATGGTCTGATGAGACAAGTAGAATTTTTTGAGCATAATTCTAAAAGATGCCTTTGGGGCATAAACAAAACAGCTTATCAACCAAAGGACACCACACCAACAATGAAGCATGGTGGTGGCAGCATCGTGCTATGGAGCTGCTTCTCTTCAGCTGAGACTGCCGCTCTAGTCAAGACAGAGGGAATCAGTGATTTAGTTGCAAATACCAATCTATTCTGGCACAAAACCTGCAGGCCTCCGAAGAAAAATTTCACCTTCCTGCACTATAACGACCCAAAGATCAGAGCCCAGATCTAAATCCTATGGAAAACCTGTGGAATTATTTGAAGAGGGCTGTGCACAGGAAATCCCCTCACAACTTGAGAGATCTGGAGCATTTCTGCAAGGAAGAGTGGAAGAAAATCGCCAAATTAAGAGAAGTTGGTAGACTTTTACCCAAAAAGGCTGCTGTATTACAAGAAAGAGGTGTTAGTGAAGGGGTGTGCACACTTACGCCGCCTTTTTTCCCTAAAACATTTCTATTTGATTTTCACTTTAATTTTGCTGGTTGCAATTTCACACATTAAAAGGTCGAACAAGATCGGACATGATTATCTTGGTTTCATTTTCTTGCATCACAAAAACCTGCAATTTTAACAGAGGTGTGTATACTTTTTATATACTTCACACCAGACCATATCACACTTAACTTAAAGTGGATTCACTTAAAGTGCTTGTATTTGCTCCATTACACGATCAGATGCAGTTCAAGCGGCCATCATGCACTCGACTTAAACACAACCACACCTTAAGTCTTTTTATTCTCTCCAGCATTCCCTTGAGTAGACATAATGGAGAGAGAGAGAGTGTGTGTGTGTGTGTGTGTGTGTGTGTGTGTGTGTGTAAACCTATTATGTAACTTCAACTCTTGAAAAAAAAAGAGTATAAGAGAGATAAGTAAGGACTAAAACAGTTGGCGGAGTGCGGCTGTAGGAAAATAATTAACTACAAGGTGGAGCGATGAAGCGGAGTCACTGATAACACCTCGGGGTTGATTATTTTCCTCTAACAGCACAACCTGAAGTGGTTTATTCCTCTTATACTACAGCGATTTGCCAACTTCTATATAGTTCTGTTACGATACAAACGACAACATATTAAATACTCAGTGCTCCACGTCTTTAGCAGTTCGGACGGAAGACTCGACCAAATCCTGACGAGGATTTAACTCTAACTCGGAATCTAATTCACAGGAAGAGCGTTAGGGGAAAAGGTCGAAACAAATGTGGCGTGGCAAGCCGCAGAGCAGGACACTAATAGCACATTTTTGCATAATAGCAAACAGAAAAAAAAAAGCAGACACATAAACCCTATCAACTTATTTACACAGAGTGTGGTTTGGCAATAGCCATAAAGCGTTAAACACAGCACATCAGAGGTGTTACATAACATGATCATAACCTGACATGAGGTCACACACAGGGCTGAACAGACATACCCTACACAAACAAGCGCACGCCATCATCTTTTCACAACCATGCTGTTAAAATTTAAAAGTACACACAAATGTTTCGGGTTAAAACGATTATGTACAAACTATAGTGAGGATGCACCAAAATTTCGGCCACTGAGAAAAATAGTTTGAAAAAGATTTTGATATTAATTTTTATAGTAATGGGAATTTAAAAAAAGATTAAAAATAATGTTTGTTTACGTTCTTTTTATTTTGTAGCACACACCATGACATAATGGAGTTGTGCTGTTGTATTAAGTAACAGTAGTAGATTAGGAGAATTCTTAATAATAATAATAATAATGATAATAATAATAATAATTCAAGTTTACATAAAGTTTTACGTTACTTTATTTAAATTTACTTTGTTATTGTCTCAGTTCTGTTAAAAAGACAAATTTTTTTTAACCTAAATTACCTTGTAGTTTTTTTAATGAGGTAAATAAAAATGTGAAAATATTTTTTTTATTAAAATAAAAAAAAAATTAAGAAATACTAATAAAATTAAAGTTATTTTTAAATTGCAATAAAATAAGGAATAAAAAAACTTTTCATTTTGTTTTATTTTGTTATTGCAGTAGGTTTTTTCTTGTTTTTTTTAACTAAATTACCTCGTAATGTTTTGTTGTTTTAATGTTTTGTAATGTTTCAATAAGGTCAACAAAAATATTTTAATTTTAATAAAATAATAAAAAAATACTATAAATGATAAAAAAAAATCATCATTAATTATCATAATTATAATATTTATTTTCTGAATTTTCTTTTGGAATTTCAGGTTTCGGGCCTGCATTTTCATCTCGGTGCATCGCTAGTAAAAAAATGACAAAAAGCATTTACACAAGAAATGTAGCGTCCAGTTAGTCAGAAAAAACATTCATATCCTACGTTTTATGCAACGAGACTCGCTAATGTGAACCTCAACTGAACGGCAATCCAGAACAAATCCATAAATTGAGACAAGTAAGACAATTCAATTAGGACAAAAGTAATGGCACCTTATGGAAGGAGGAAGAGTTGGGGTGTATCTATGGTAGCTGATGCGCCGTATTGGCTGAGCTGCATTATTGGAAGATTTAGCATGTGCCTCAGAGGAGGCAATCTTTCACCGTTTAGTAGTCATTTAATTGGTATTTTCAGTTCTATTGCCTTTCACAGAGTTTTGTGGGCGTGATTAAATGTTAATCAGCCGTGCCGTGAATGTGCTTGGTAATTTACAGCTGATCGGGATTTATCAACATAAACACAAGTGAGTGCGAAGATAATTCAGCGAAACATTTATGAAATTTCAGTTTAGAGTACAAAAATATTTACTAAACATTTGATAAATGGAAGTTGCAGGTCGTCTGATTACAAGTTGCGACGTACCACGTTAATCTTTAAGAGTTAGAGCTCTGCTAATGATATTTGTTTTAAAAGATAATTAAGGTGTAAAACACCACCTCAAAAATCTGAATCGCAGTGTAAAAATCTCATTTCTGAGCACTCTTTAATGCTGAGATCAGCTCTTCATTTATAGAAGTTTAAAAACCTAACCCTCCCAGCCTGAGAGGAGAGCTTGTGCTCCAGTGAGGTGTCCGCTGAGTGAATTTACAGCACAGAACACAGCCGCCGAGAGCATTAAATCCTCATTAGACCTGACTTCACAGGCCATGCTAATTAGTGCGATGCCATCTGTACAGCCAGGCTGCTGTGTGTGAGAGCCATCTCGCACGGCCATGTGCAAACACCGCCTTGTGCACGGAGTAAAGCCCAAGCCACGGGTCTGAGCGCTGTTTCCAGGGTTACTCCCAGGAGATCAGTGAAGGCATCTCACATCATCCGCTTAGTTAAGTTCCTCTACAAGCTGATGAGAATCTGGGCATTAAAAGGCTTTTACACACACACACACACACACACACACACACACACACACACACACAGATGTATGGGAAAAATATAACATCATGAAATTTGAGTACATCTCTACGATACCTGATATGTTCCTGATAAAATGCCAGGAAAAAAGAAGCGAGTTGGAAAAAAGATGAACACTTCCTTAAAACTGTCGGGTTTTTTTTGTTTTTTTTTTTTGAAGTGGAAAGAAAAACTTTGTGTTCACAAACTTCAGGAGGACAGAAACTTTGCTGAAGAGGTACAAATAAATAAATAAATTTAAATAAACATTCAAGTGATTTTTTAAAAACTGTAGCGTTGGCTGATGTATAAAACTCGGAGTGTGTATCGGATCAGATTTGACACATATTCTGTTTTTTTATTTTACACTTTCTGGTCTCAAGTTACATCCGTTCGTGATGAAAACTTCTCAAAATATAATGTTACCATAACAACCATGAACTATAGGTGAGTTAGCTAGCTTGCAGATTCTGTGGCTAACTCTACCTTCATGCTAGCAAGCGACGTGTTGCTCGTGCCGCTTGTACTTTGCCTTGTGGGCGTGTTGCGACTGTTACTGCTGTCGCTTATGGGCGTGGCCTGTCCAGCGTTTTCTTAATCTACTAAGAAATGGTAGTAGCTATTAACACAAATGAAATAACTCACTAATCTGTGTGATCATTTTTTCATTTACATGCTATGGCTAGTTCATTTATTGCTAACCGCACTAGCTACATACACTCACTCACATGCACCAACGATCTCTGCCATTTCCTTCCAAGCTTTATTTTTTCTCTATAGACATTTAATGAGAGGACGTATGTGACAGGATGAGATGAAATCCACCTCTGCATGTCAAAGAGTTAAAGGCGGGAGTGAAATCTGTGAGTGGGGAACTGAAGAAACGTCGGACCACACGATTGGTCTGAAGAATCGTTCGAGTTAATTTTGCCTGTGCATGCAGTCAAAATGGAATTGTTGTGTTGATAGTTAACGAATGCGCACAGCGATTTGCGCTTCACTTACCATTCAGTCCATTTGGTATGCTCCTGTGGAGATGGTTAGTCGATAGATCATCCATAGATCTTCTAATGGCTGCCACCTTGCCCTCGACAGGTTTGTGCCCGTGACCGTGATGGTGGTCCGGGCTTCCAGCGCTTCCCGTACTGGACGTACTGCTTCCGTCCCCCACGTCCCTCACGTTATTCGTGCCTCCATTCAGGTTGGTCAAGCTGGACTGGCTGTCTATAGAGCTCCTCGACCCGGCGCCGTTCCTCTCCTCCTCCAGCATGACGATGATCTCCTTTAACTCCACGTTCTCACGCATGATGGCCTCCTGGTTGACCTCCAGCTCCTTCAGTTTCTGCTGATAGAACCCGACCTCCTTCCAGACGACGCTGGCCGTGTACCTGCCGAAGCGCTGCCACTCCCGCGACAGCTTTTTGCCCTTTTGCCGGTCGTCGTCCAGAAAGCAGCACAGCTCCCTGAGCTCCTGGTTGTCGTCCTGCAGCTTCTGGTTCACTTCTTTCAGATTCCGGATCTCGTGAAGGTGAACCTGTAGTCTCCGGTTCACATCTCGCATCATGTTCCCGTGCTCCACCATTAGGTTGATCTTTTCGCTGTCGACTCTGCGGAGCTTTCGAACCAGCTCATCTTTGCTGAGTTTGAGGAGTTCCTCATCAGAAATTTTGCTTAAATCCTCCCTTGGGACTTCGGTCACATTTTTTGCCATATTCCTTTCCGTGGATGGACGGCAGTGAGAGGAACCTGAAGGATATCTAATGATGCCTACATAAATGCAGCAGATCTAAAATCACACCCATGGTATTGAAGATTAATCCAAAAAAGTGTGAAACCTGTTAAGCAAAATAACACTGATAACTCCTGCTTTTTTATCTCTGAAATCCTTCGTCCTGGAAGGTCAGCTCTTCAGTCCGGTGAGGTGAAATTAGACTTTCTGGTCATGCATAACCTGCAGGATGCATAATAAGAGAACAGGACAGAATGAGAGAATAAGCTGAGTCTGAATCACTGCAGTGGATGCACCGGGTTGCCAGATTGGATTGATTAACACCTAGTTAACTTGTTTTTTAAAACCTCAAATTCACAATCAACTGTTCTTAAAAAATGATACTCATATCTCTCCCATGCAGACTAAAAATGTATTACTTTCCTGTTTGTTTAATAGAGATGGAGAAATGTGATGAAAATATCCCAATCTGGCAATTCAGCAAAGCTGAACTATTCAGTTATCTCACATTGTTCACACTCCTAATGTAACACAGATGAAACACAAACTAATGTTAGTTATAATTTTATAGTTCTATTTATATGTATAGAGAGAGAGAGAGAGAGAGAGAGAGAGAGAGAGAGAGAGAGAGAACACAACGACATTTCAGGAACCTTCAAAAGCACTTCAGCCTTCTCCATATTTCTTACCGTTTTCTGAAATTGGGGTCTCCTCCACATTTCCTCTCTTCCTCCAGAAGTGTGACTGAAGCTTTAATAAACAGAGAAACGTGTAGAGAGAGCGGTTTATACACACACGCACACACAACCACACACACCACCGCGCGAGCAGGTAGAGAGACTGCCTTTCAGCACTTTGGGAGTCTGCTGATGCAGAGTGAGAACTCTTAAAGAGACAGGAGCCTCGAAATTCCCTGAGACCTGCTACCACTTAGCTCCGCCCACCGCCTAGCACAGACTGCCTACCAAATTCTCGATTTAAATTGCTCAAAAAAAGATGTTGATTATTATGTAAGGAATAACACACAACAAACCGTGCTGTTATACAAAAATAATGCACGCCGAGAGGGGGGTGGTGTGATGCGGCACAACGAGTGCATCATTGTTGTCGTATAACAGAACAGTGAGGTCTGAAGTGTTTTATTCCGCTTACACCACAGCGATTCGTCAACGATTACAACGTTTAGATTATTAATGAGCAACACTTGGCACGTTTTAACATTTAATGGTTAAGTTTAATGCTGTGGGACAGTTAGTTCCTGTTCTCACTTATATTATAGCTGCAATAAACAGACGTTCTCTCATCAACCTCTCTCTCTCTCTCTCTCTCTCTCTCTCTCTCTCTCTCTCTCTAAAAAAAAAACAGCTTGTCATTTTACGGAGAAACGAGAAAGCGTAACCTCCTCTGTTCTGAGGATTTTCCTGTTCCGGGAAACTCTGACTGTTACAAAGAGTTTACAACAACAATTTTTTTACTTTGTTAAACAACACATTTTTTTAAATCCGTTCATTATTAGTGTTAGTTTAACAAGTTCCCGTGATTGGACTGTTACTATAGAAACAATAACGTATTCAAATGAGCACATTCATATAAACCTATATTCCGTATTACAGACAGAACTACTTTCCAAGCCGTGCTGTTATACAACAATAAAGCACACCTCCTGACCAATCAGATTTGAGCATTCGATCACACTGTGGTATAATCGTTTTTATTTCCATCTTTGACAGACGTTCCACCTTCCTTTCAAATCACAGGTTTACATTCAAGTGCTCTTTCTGATACATTATCCTTACAACTTACGCAGGGACTTGTACATAGTCTGTACACAATCTTTACTTTACATTTCCATTTTAAAAATTGCAGTTTTATGCTTTGCAGTTTCTCAGTAACACGCCAAGCTGCATTATTTTTGTCTATTTTTTTTTTTGTTTATTTTTGTCTAAAAAAACTGCTATAACATAAGCGGTCACAGGAACTAACTCATTCCACATCGTTTCTATGGTGACAACTTATACAGGAACTTGGAAGGAGTCTACAGTGTCAGTGCTTTGTACCAGTCAGAGGTAAAGCTGTAACTTTAAGATTTCCGACATCTTCAGGACAGAGGAGTTTACACTTTACAGTTTCTCAGTAACATGACAAAAACACTTCACTTCACACCACCCTGTTGTTGATTAGTTTCCTATAACAGCATACCCTCATTGTGTTTTATTCCTTACAGAACAACTTATACCATTTTTAAAGGTATTTTTACACCGTTTTTCACCTTTAGCAACTTTTATATGTCTGCAGCACTGTTTTAATTGAAACAAATCTCACAAATGGCAAATACTGCAAGTGTAAATATTTAATGTAGTAACTCGATTCAAGTAACACAGCAAGTCAATAAGTAGGTAAGAAGTTTTTAATGCATTTTTACCCGTATGGAAATGAAGTGGGCTTCAGCTGAGTGGAATGATGTGAATCAATCGCCCTCTAGTGGACAAAGTTTATACAAGAATTTTGTGTGCTCTCACAGACTAAGTTGCACATCAAAATAATTTAAAGGCAGCAAACTATTTGAGAATTTGACCTTGTTTTAACGTTTCATGCCTTAAAGTGAAAATGCTTTAACTGATATTAAACATATTTGAATAAATGAACTAGAGGGATGCAAACTTTCAAACTTGCTCTAAAGTTTGCTCTCTTTAGGCCGTTTTTTTTTTTTTTTTTTTATTGGATAGGAAAACACCAATACATTAACAGGTATTTCTGTTTTGTTGCTTATTTATCACCTAGAAACTAAATGGAATGCAAGTTAACTGTAAGCAATCTGATGAAACTTTCTAAACCCATGATGCGTGTACCTGAGTAAACCCATCAAGAATGAAGAATGTGGCTTAAAGTTCATATATCCAACAATAGCTTTAATCCAATATAAAGTCACCAGTAATAAAGGAATAAACCATGTTGTTTACATGACTAGTCGAAAAAGTTTGATAAGTGCCAAAGTCAGATAATGAGCAAGATACCAGTGTGTATCTAAACGCACGCACCATGAAACAAAACTCCAAAGTACTCATTTTGATTCCAATCTCAGCTCTTTTCCTGCATTGTTTATTTTAGCTGACTGGATTACAGCTAATGATTAAACCCTTCCTGTGCCAAATCTGCTGCGTTTAATGCTGAACTCCTGATTTAAAGCTAATTATTGAGCTTTCACGAGCCGGATCTTGCGCTGATGGATGTTGGATTAACACGTATGATGTTACTGTTCACAACGTCAAAGTTCATTCGAGGCTCTGAGAGTTAATCTGTAAATAGGGCTTTATATAAAAACACACTGGATTTGCATTACTAGAGAAGGTCACTGGGGTATGTGACATTTTCACCTACTTGTGGATCTTCAGTTCAATTTTTTGTTAGTAAAGTGCCTTTTCTATTCAAAAGATATAATCACAAAGATGATATCGATCGTAAACATGCAAAGTCACATGTAAAAAAAAGCTGGGGGTTATCCTTGATTCTGAGCTCTGCCTTTGACAAACAAATCAGTTCTGGTGTTAACAACAGCTACTACCAGTTAAGGATTATTTACAAACTCACATTTCCAAAATCATTTGTCTTTCCATGAAACTATGCCTTTATTACATCAACTGGACTACTGCAATTCCCTATACCTAGGTCTTCCCCATGCTGTACTGAAAAGCGTGATCACATCACTGCAGTTCTGGCCTCCCTTCATTGTCTCCCTGTCCATTTTCAGTTACAGATCCTGCTGATTGTTTTTAAGGCTCTTAATGGGCAGGCCCCATCTTATATCACACACCTTAGCCATTTGCATTTAGCTCCTAGGCGTCTTAGATCTGCCAANTTTTATTCTCTGGCCTTCTCGACACACTAATCTTTCAGTCAGTTATGTCTGTGCTTGTCCCCTGCTGCTTGCCAGTCGTTCCTGCTGTTAGTATGTGTAAGTTTCGTCGGTACATGTCTCTCTGTGTATTTTTATATTATGTTTATTTATTTATTATTATTAATTCTTTAAGAATTTTTTAATGTCCTTTGTACAGCACTTTGGTGTATGCTGTGTTTAAATGTGATCTAGAAATAAAATTTACTTACTTACGTGCTTACAAAGATGCTTTACAGATGTACATTTAGATCCTAATGAACTCTTCTGGATGAAATTGATTAGTGGGATTATATTTTTATTTATATTACAGTATACACATGTACAAACAGTACTAAAATGTGTTTAAAGGATGCTCAGTATAAACAGATTGTGAAGAAGTGTCCTGGGATGAGCAACAGAACAGTCTTTATGATTACAGCAGCAGCTCTTAGGTACAAATCTACAGGATCCAGATGAGACTAAACACCGAAGCAAAAGTAAGAAGGATTGAAGGAAGGAGGCGAAACCCATGTGTAGGTGTTTAAAAGTGCTTGTTTTTGTTGCTGGTGTGTTATATAAGAGATCATTTTCCTAAAAAGATGCTAGGCAAATTTCTCATGTGGAAAATAACAGGAGAGTAGTCTAGCATGATATTAATCCTCTGTTACTGTACTTAAGTCTGTTTTTTTTTTTTTTTAATATCTGTACTTTATATGTTTTTCTTTCATTACATACATTTGACTTTCTCAGCTTTCTCCTCGCTACATTTTCAAACCTGATATTTCTCTGATATTAATCACAGATTTGTAAAGTCACATGTGAGGAATTAATTTCAGGTCCTTTTAGGGAATATATGAAATAAAATAGCCTGTAACAAACATACAAATAAATTGATGTGTGACATGTTCATCTGTTTTCAGTGGATATCAGACAGTAATAGAGGCAGTGATGATATATAATACAAGTATTTGGAAAACATAAGCATTTGTATTTGTCATAAAATATTTTGGCTACGCCTTTTGTCATAAAGCGACTTTTTAGCATGTAAATGATGGCAATTACTAACAAATCTAAACTTTAACAGATGACACCGTGAGAATGAGACCCAACACGTATTTCTAACTGTATCGTGACAGCTAGGGATTAGACTTCAGCTAGTTACTGTCATGCTAGTTAACGTGAGAGATTAGCAACACCGCTGTTCGTTAGCCTTAGCTAACTAAGCTAATGTTTCCCTCACAGTTCCTTGGTGAAAGAAGCCTGAATCTTTCTTGTATTTTCACTTTCATACTTTCAGTGAGTTTCTGAGTTTAAATTACATGGAACCTGAACACTACATGTAGCGTTAACAGTAAAAGATATTGTTTGTTTTATAAAATAATCCACCCAGGAAGTGTTGACTGGTGATATTTATAAAGTAATAAAATATAATAATTTCACTCAGAACAGGTTCCTTTGTGTCTATTTCCCAACTCCCCACTACTACTGCTTCAGTTTATTTGCGTTCTTTAAGGAAATTATAGAATTTTGTAAATACGGAAATAGTTAGTTTGTGGTGCTCTGACCAAAGAAGATAGAAGATATAATAAGCTCTAATATATTATTTTCAATTCTGATAAACTCTATTCTCTTCTATTGTACTATATTATGTTGTTTTCTACTGTATTCTGTCCTACTGTCTACTGTATTCTACTCTCCTCTGTTCCGCTTTACGCTATTCTACATAGTACTTTGGTGGTGTTAATACTGTGGTGTCATGACTGCAGACTTCTTCTTTCTACAAGAAATAAATCATAATCTTTTATTTTCTTTCGGGATACAAATCTATTTGATATTCTAAGTGTCTTCAGAAAGTCTTGCTTCTTCATGCAACACGTTTTGATATGCAAATGATCATGATGATTCGGTGAATATGCAAATTAACAACAGGCGTCATTTCGGCGACCTATTGGAGAATGTACTAATGACATTTCCTTGAATAGGGTTGGCAACGCTTGTGGGACCTGGAGGTCTGCGAAAACAGTGGAGAAGAAAGCGAATACCTTTTGCAGGAAGGATTGTTTTTCCCTCCCGGAATGGTGGTGGGAGTGTAAAAACAGCAGAGACACCACGCCAGATCGTTTACATGACAAACTCTCCGTGCACTTCTGCGGTTCACCCCGTTCAAAGTGCAGTGAGGACAGAAAGCGCACTGAGCCTCTTACATAACTCCTGCATGCATGTGTGTGTGTGTGAGTGTGAAGTGAAGGCTCTGATCAGAGGAAGCACAATGCTCCGTCTGAGTTTGCTCTGTTTGTCGGGATTGTTATGTTTCGCACCTGTGCGCTCTCACCCGCAGTGTTTGGACTTCAAGCCGCCGTTTCAGCCGCTGCAGGAGCTGCAGTTCTGCGCCATGTACAAACACTTCGGCTGCTGCGACTTCGCCAGAGACCAGGAGCTCATGAAGAAGTTTTACCGCATCATGGACAACTTCGACTACTACGGCTATGCGAACTGTGCGGGGTACGTGCAGGACCTCCTGTGTCAGGTCAGTGGACACACACACACACACACACACACACACACACACACTCTGTCTTTCTCTCTAAACCACTTACATATAACAGAAATTATTATTATTATTATTATTATTATTATTATTATTATTATTATTATCTCCTTGTTTTAAGTAATTCCACTCAATTGTAGATTATACCCATTTTTATTAAAGTGACTAGTCAGTTATAAAGATGGCTCAGAATGGTCCCCTGAAGGATATACCCTAAAGATTGCACCTTTAGTGCATAATCTCAATGGGATGCTGTAGATTTGAACCTAAAAGCTGCTGCTGTAATCATAAAGACTACTCTGTGTTCAACCCAGGATTCACAATCTGCTCGTCCTAAACATCCTTTCAACACACTTGAAAGGATGTTTGTCTTCAATCATTCGTAATTGGTTTATAAGCCACTATCCGGCACCACCCAAAAGAGGATGGGTGCCATTTTGATCCTGGTTCCTCTCAGGAACCAGAGGGAGTTTTTCCTCACCACTGTCACCTCTGGTTTGTTCACATTAGAGATCTAAATCTACATCTGGATTTCTGTTTTGTGACAATGTCTGTTGTGGAAAGTGCTGTACGAATAAAACTGAATTGAACTGGGTCCTTCATTTTGGACCTCAAGGGAACTCTTGGAAGTCCTACCCCCTAAAAACAGAAGGTTTTCTTGCAGAAACACTTGTAGAAAACTAGAACTGTTTACAACCCAAAGAACCAATGAGAAAACCTTGCATGCACCATGACCTTGTTAAGTACTTTACAGTTATCTATGCTGTCATATGATTTTAAAATAACACTAGCCTAAATAATAATAAATCCAGAACCACTGGCTAAACCTCACTGATCCCTGATGGACTCTGAACCACATTCTGAGAGAATGTCGAGGACCTAGATGACTCATTTCCAGCTGCGAAGTTTGTGTTGATGTCCCTTTAAATAGAGCTGAGTCAAGGGAAAAAATTATTTCAATTTCAAAGCGGTCCCATTTTACCGTGTCTGTCATGATGTGTTGCACTTATTTATTTTGTCTTTCATACGGCAAACCCAAAACAGTGAGCATTCCCAATGTCTCCTTTTGGATTATCTTAGATTTGCTTGAGCAGAAACAAAAATACCTTGGTATGTCTACTGCTACAGCTGGGTTTGCACTATATGACTTTTGGCCTGATTGTAAAAGGAATTATTTATTTGTGAGTTGAGATTGGTAGGTATTAGCATGCTTAAGGTTATGGCTGATTTAGCGCCAATTACAGCAATTACACCATTTATACAAGAACAGAAACTTTATCAGGCTGAGGGGTGACGTAAGTATCGTTCAAGGATGAACATGTTTTATCGCACAGTCTATTATAGAATTCAGCTAAGGTTTTATCAGGGTCATCTCGTACACTGCTGTAATCAAACAGTCTAAAACTTGTACACATTTTGCCTTGTTTACTTTGTCCTTAGCTTTAAGGAGAATCAAATCATTTGTGTATGTTTAGAACAACTGTATTGGAACTTGCCCAATTCCCTGAGCTCCCTGCTCACTCTTCCTGTTTTCCTGCATCAGGAATGCTCACCATATGCTGCTCATCTTTTTGATGCTGAAGATCCCAGTACACCACTGAGATCCATTCCAGGACTCTGTCCAGACTACTGCTCCATCTTCTACTCTAAATGCAGATCCACTATCCCTCTGCTATCGGACGACCCACGCCTGTCACAACTAGAACACAACCGCACCAGACTCTGTCGGTATCTGGAGCTGGAGGATTCAGACTACTGCTTCCCTCATATCCTGAGCAATGAGGCCTTAAACAAAAACCTGGGACGTGTCACAGCAGATACAGAAGGCTGCCTCCAGCTGTGCTTGGAGGAAGTAGCTAACGGACTTAAGAACCCTTTAGCTATGGTGCACGCCAACGACGGTACCCACAGGTTCTTTATCGCCGAGCAAGTTGGCCTGGTTTGGGTGTATCTTCCAAATAAGTCGAAGTTGGAGAAGCCATTTCTGAACATCACAAAGACTGTGCTGACGTCTCCGTGGGAAGGCGATGAACGGGGATTCCTGGGTCTCGCGTTCCATCCCAGGTTTAAGTACAATGGAAAGCTGTATGTCTACTATTCCGTCGAGGTGGGCTTTGACGAGAGGATCCGAATCAGCGAGTTTCGGATCTCTGCTGCAGATATGAACGTTGTTGACCATACTTCTGAAAGGTAAGATCTTCTACTGAATCATGCACATACCTTCAGAGTTGTTTAGTTCCTGTAAAGGACATATCTGATTTCATCAGGATGGAATTTGCTGCACTCTGAAAGCCACCAAACCACATGAAATCAGACTTTTTCCAAT
>JAKKZN010000010.1:23382263-23402513 GCA_033441825.1 Pangasius elongatus
ATCACACAGAACTCCCGACACCTTTCTCCACCCATTCCAACCTGCCTGCACTCGTTTCTTCACCTCTTTCCCACACTCACCATTACTGTACAGTGATGACACTACAGCATTTTCTCACAACTGACAGTCAACATTTTTCCCTCACCTTTTTTTTTTTATACTGATACTACATGACATTGTGTGCATTAGAGAGATGGACGATATGACAAAAAATATATCACGATATTTCAAGACATTTCTATGATACACGATATGCATCAGAATGTACTGGTTTAACAAATCTATACATGATAAATAGCACATTATAAATTAGTTTCATGACACTTTTTTCATTTTTTCCCCCCCGAGTTTGTAATTTGTTAATAAAAATATTTATATAAATGTATAAAAGGATATTTCGATACCCAAGAACGCTCAGAAAAGCATGTCATGATATTGATATTATATCGACATATCGCCCCAGCCATAAGCACATCTATAAGTTGAGGCAGAGTTGAATATGCCAGCTGAAGTAGGGGTTTGGTTTCAGATATCATATAACTTCCATCCTTCGATCCATCCATCCAACCCAAAAAGTGTGTCAGTTGCAATCACAGTTTGATTTGTGCAGTTAAAGGCAAAATGTCCCCCATATTTTACAATTCATTTTCAAAATCTATAATTTCAAAGTGTCAAAAAAGGAAATGTGGATAAATCCTGCAAGATATCCGGACGTTGCTTTACTGCACATTTGGAGATCCAAAAACTGGTCAGAAGATTTATATCACATTTAGAAAATGCATTGCAAAATGCAGACCTTTTTTTTTTGGACACACACTACCACTTTTCATAATAATAAAGGTATAGTAATATCCCTAAAGGGTGCACAACTTAAGCAGCTCAACTGTTGTTGCTGATTGTACAACATGAAAGAAGTCTTGGCATGTTCGGTAATCTTGGTGTTAGGTAATCTCTCCGGTTAGGACTGTTTACACAGCGGCTCCTGCCCACATGCTGAAGACAGAAAGCATCTGAACTGTGTCTTTATTGGCAATGATGCAGGAATCGCAGGATTCTGCAGCTGATGGACAGAAGAGAAGATTATTAACAGTCGGCCAGACACAAGGGCCTTTCTGAGTGTCTGGAGGATCAGGTTTATACAGATGAAAAGTAGAAAAACACAGAAATAATTGGAAGTTGATTTGAAAAGGAAATCTGTTAAGGAAATTTTTTGTTTCATTGTTCCGTTCTTTGCTGAAAAAGGATAAGAAGCGAGTGTTGAAACCATTCACGCAGTTCCACCTTCTCTTTCAAATCGAATTCAATCATGACGGCCATGTTGGCCCAACATAACCGCTTTTTATTTAGCATATCGGTCTCTTTTTTTGTAATTAGAGTGAGTCAACTTTCTAACAATGAGGGAAAATAGTAAAAGTAGTTCTGGTTACTAGTGTTTTCTTGAAGGTTTTGTGGTATCCATGCACCATCAGAGCCACAAAGCTACCCTGGCAGAAAGCACATTACGAAGTCTTGCTTCAGAAAAAGTAGTTCTGTCTCTGAAAGGATGAATTATACAGGTACTTCCTTCACCTACGACTGAAGGCTTCATGAAAGCGTTTTCCACAAATATGTTTTGCAACGTTTACTGGCAGAATTCAATAATTCCCATTAGACATCCACTACACGTGGATGTTCTCACGAGTTCTCTATATATTTTTTTTTTCCACAGCAGCATCTTTGGCTGTAATACTTTCATGTATCTGGGGTATATGACGTATGTTTGAAATTTCCCACCAATTTGTGCCACCTTGTTGTGTAAATTACTGTGAAGTACTAATACACCAGTGTAGGAACATCATGTTTTAGAGGGTTTTTTTTTTTTTGTCCATTTACTCATTATATATTATAGTTCGATACCTCTAGTACCTCTCATATTGCACATTAGCAACCATTACGAGTTCTAATCTGAGTTACTAAGTATATCCACTTCATAAAAATCTAATGTATGAAATTGATCTGATCAGTAAAGAGCAGAGGTTTTTATCATTTGAAAGTCTGTCTCGTCTATAAATAGGAGAGCAGTGACAGGATCAGCGAGTGGGATCAGGGGTTCGAGATGAATCTGTCCCTAAGCCAGAAACTGATCCTACATGCAGCTGTTTACTCACAGTTTGAGGTCCGTCCCTTCCTGGTATCATCTCATCCCCATCTCTCAACACGAGTGAAAACCTCCTGTTAGTTAAGCAAGACTCTAGATTAGGGAAGGAGCAGTCATGTGTAGCCATTACTTGCTTTTTTTCCTTCATTCATGCCTTCAGAAATGCAGATTTCTTCAAGCATGGAGGTCATTTGACGTGAGCTGAAGGAGCCCACCTGCTTTTCTCAAACGCTGCATGCCTGCTCACATTCCTGGCTGATCAGATTGGCATGTGGAGTCCTTTGGAATCAGGGGACGACTGCTGTAAAAGCTTGACAAACACAAGCATAAAGCAGCAATTAAGAAAATAAACAGTGCTAAGGTCCAGGGGTGGCGTCATCCGCAAACATCAGGTCAACTCCGCTTATGAAACAATGGGAGGTCTATGTTTACGGCCCTCACCTACAACAGATCCAATCCATTCTCTCAAGAACCAGTTGAGTTATCTTCTCCCACCGTGACAGAAGAATGGGAATCGTCAAGGTCAGCTGTGTGGCACAGAGCGTGACGGGTCAACGATAAACATCTCGTGAGTGCTGGATTTCACTGGGGACAAAACAGACAATAGGTTGACCCTTAAAGTTCCAGCCACTCCGACAAGCTGACATGTTTTTGCACGTCTTGTGCAAACATTTTATGGGCACACAATGGGTTCTCGCATCTGGGTGGTCAACAGATAACGCAAACTAAGAAAAACTAAGATATAATTAAGCACTTAACTTTGTGTCATGTCCTGTGCCATGAGTCAACATCAATTTTGGTTCAAGAAGGAAAAGACCTGAAAAGAGGGTTCATTTGTTTTTATCATAGATTTAGAAATGTACAAAACATGATTAACTAGCATCCATGCTTATATCATGCGCAGATTAAAGACTTTCTTTTTAAATAAATGAATTAAAATTACGATTATTTTTTTAATTAATAATTTACTTTCAGTCTATAATTGGAAAGTAAAAGGTTTTTACTTGTAAACTGACCTCATCAGTCAATATCACTGAAAATAAACAAAGAATGAGAAAAAAAGAATGAGAGCACTTACATTTCTTCTTCTCATGATCTTCAGCAAATGCAAATGATGCAGTAACTTCCTGCTGAACATGTGACTTGTGGAATAATCCAAATATTTCATAAGGGAAGAAACGTGTTCATGTAAGAGCGTCGAGTTCAGTTTTATTTATTTGTATAGCGCTTTTAACAATGGACATTGTCACAATGCAGCTTTACAGTCGAGTGAATGAACTAACATCTTTCATAATCTATAATCTTGGAACTCGTGGAAAAGTGCATCATGCATGTTAAATCGATGGCAAAATAATCCACCTTAAGGCATTTGTTAACTGAAAATAATCTGATACAGATGCAAAAAATGAAACCTGCTGTATATAATCTTTGAAAGACAGGAGGGCTTAGCCTTGCTAGCACATTTACACCGGGTGAATTCGTATCAGTGTTTGGTCTGTTTAGTTATTAGTCTACTTGACTGGTCACTTGAACTGAATGGATTTAATCCAAACTTTAATAATTCGAAAACAAGCAGCCAATAAATCACGTCCGTTTGGACCTAACGTGTTGAAGCTGTGGAAAGTTCAGGAATAAAAAGCTCCATGACTCCAATAAGTTGACAAAGTATTATTCTATATTATATACATAATGTTCATGAAACAAATCTGTACTTAAGGGAGTCTGTGGAGTTGAATTGACCTCTTCTTCTTCTTTTATTTCATTCATAATGTTAATTTAGCATACTTTCTAATTCTCTGTGCTGCTGTAATATGTGAATTTCCCCCTGGGATGAATAAAGTTATCTATCTATCTATCTATCTATCTATGGTGGGTGTTTCTTTTTTACAACCATCTTACCATCACAGCCTCAGTCAGTATTTTCTCTCTCTCTCTCTCACACACACACACACTTCTCTCACAAGTTGTTCAGGATTTTCTCAGGTAATTAAATAAACGAGTATAGCTAACCAGCTGAAGTTCAATAAAAGTCAAATATTCAATTAAATACACGACCAAGCTTCCATTAACTTGCTAGCTCTGCGTTTTAACTCTATGATTATTGTTATTTTAACAAAAAATAAACAAAATAAAACACACTTTTGTCGTGTGAGGTAACGGTTTGACGGTTACCTTAGCAGCTAGCCTGTGAGCCAGGTTGAGGCGCGCGCGCGCGACAGCTAAAGCAAAAATAAAATAAAATAAAATAAACACATCATGTNTAAACACATCATGTATCTCACCCATGAGCTGGCAAATCCATCACACCAAATATTTTCATTTTTTGAGCTTCTTCCCTGAAGTCTTTCCCTCAGCGCTTTCGTCAACTCATTTCAGGGGAAAGTGTTCGCTCAAAAAACTAGAAGTCTCCAGATGACGTCGATAGATGACTAATTTGCATATTCATTGACTCGTCAGGTGACATTTGCATATCAAAATGTTACACAAAGAAGGAAGATTTTCTGAACACTGATATACTCAGATATCATTTCTTAATCTATCTATAACATGTCTTCTCATGTTAGTAATAAAAATATCAATACAAATATATATTAAAAAACAAAAAAAAAACGTTTATTTCACTTCATTTATGTCCACTCTATCATCATAATCTTTTAGAATAGTTTAAGCTCCGCCCACTTTGCACAAGCTTGTTATATATATCCCTGAAAAGATTGTTTCCTGATATGTGTCAGTTACATGTCATTGTGATATACATTTAAATTTAGTTTAGAAATCTTATAAAACACTAGAGAGGGAAAAATAATTGCACTGCATTTTAACACCATTTTCCTCAAAATAATATTTTTCAATGTTTAGAACCAAAAATCTCTGTTTATGTCCTTCATTTATGAAATTTTACGTGTTCATGTTCATTCATATTCCTAATTAAAAGCTTGTTACAAAGGAATATACACCAAATGTTAACTATTGTTGGATTTCTGTTGAATTTTATACTGGCAAATGGCATAAAATATATTTATTTTTCTCGATTAACAATAAAGAAATGATTTTCTTTAAAAAGACTTTCTCTTGAGAGTGTCTTCAATAGTGTATAGTATAGTATTTTAATTCTAATGATATCACAAGACTAGATTTTTGGTTTTATTAAGTACAAAAATTTATGCATTATTTAATTAGACAAGGCCTCATTTGTATAAATAAATAAGTTTTAATACAAAAATTGTAAGAATATTAGCAAAGACTGTGATATCTACTGGAATTTTTTTGTTTGTTTGTTTGAATTGAACCTGTTCACATTTAGCATCTTAAAATTCAAGCAAATGCAGAATACAGGCTAGGCTAAAACAGCTGAATGCTAGTACAGGATGTAGAACTTTCTAAATGGACAGGCAACATGACTTAGAGACGCTTCCTCATCCTGATTGGTTGGATTTTGATGGGCCACATTGTGTTTTTTTCCTGTTTTTCCAAGTCTGGGAGACTGGAGTTTCTCCTCTGAGCAGATATTTTATTGAAGCTGGCAGGGTGTGATGAGGGCTTGGCCAAATAACATAAAAAGTGTCCTTAAAAATTATTAACCCTACCTTTAATATCAAAATCCAAATCTTTCTCTAAGCACTAGGCAGCGTTACTACTAATCCATTGACGGTGAGGTCCGAGACGGGATGATGGAGACGCTGGACATCTG
Organism: Pangasius elongatus; assembly: GCA_033441825.1. Lineage (NCBI taxonomy): Eukaryota > Metazoa > Chordata > Actinopteri > Siluriformes > Pangasiidae > Pangasius > Pangasius elongatus. The sequence goes on from JAKKZN010000010.1 coordinate 23,388,092, forward strand.
TGTGAGGCAATCGTCTAGACGGCTGCATCTGGAGCCCCTAATGATCACGCATTACTGATTCAGACAGAAATGATGGAGCTGAATGGACAGAGCAGGATCGCCAAACAATTCAGGAAAAGATGAGGAGTCACCTGCACAGGAAGTGAAGTGAGCGAAACAGCTGCTCATCAGAGATCATTTTGGCCTTGTTGGAAAAATTATCCAAGTCATTATTTTTTGGACTTCTTGGTTCTAGCGTTCTGATAAAGAAAACCTTGTTCTCTGATGCAAGATAGATCCATAAAGGTCACCATCTTTAGCATTAGCATAAAACCCATTTGGAGAAATTACCATTAATGCTATGGTAGTTTTAGTGGTGATTGCAGAAATAACGGTGGATTTTACGGTCTATAAACAATGTTTTACATAGGTATGTAGCTCAGCCCTAATCATCAAACCTCTGATGGGTCACGAATGTAAACTTCTAGACACTGAGGGATTAAATTCCGACCCACAGTGGCTCTCGGGCTTGGTTATAGTTGCTGTAGGAGCTAAAGGACTGTGAAAGGCGAGCTGTGTGTATTGACAACGGCGGTTGAGGCCCTCTGCCAGCTCCTGGTGGTTAAAGACCCGTTTACTTTCTCAAACCAAAAGAAATCCCAGATTTCCTGCGTGTGTCCTGCTGAAGAGCAAAAAATGACCTTCAATGAGCAGCATGCCAGGTTCTTTACTAAAAGAGCAGTGTGTGTGTGTATGTGTGTGTCTCCAGCATCTTTATTCAACAAAGCTACCATAGTCTGTAAAGGTTATATATACACATATATATAAAATTCCCTACCCTCAGGGAAATTGCTGTATTACCGTACTTAAAGGCTTACATTTCAAAACATATTAAACTTTAAAAGAAATATATGGAACCTCAAGTCAGGATGCATTTTATAGTTACATTTAATCTGGCACTGTCTTACGAATAAACGTGTGACAGATCTTTCCTACAATATGGTGCCTTTTATATCACCAGAACTGTTTTTATTCTTCATTTTAAAAAAAAATGTTATTGCAATACGTCCACTTAAAAGTGTTCCTATATTAGTATTTTTTCTCAAAGTGCTTTAATTTATTTCTCATGATTTCTCATGGTATTCCTAAACTATATCATGTTCAAATCTCCCCACCCCCAATTTTTATTTTGTATATAAATAAGCATAGTTTCACATTACTGTAAATATTTAATGATATTTTGATTCATCAGACCTTGAGGTTATTTTTAATAATTTGCTGAATTAAATACAAAATTATACATTCAATTTAGATGAATCCCTTTCGAAACCTGTGAATTTTTTCCAAAATTGCATTGAATTTAACAATAATTTTTGTATAATCCTTAAGTTGATACCCAATATATGCTATCTCTTGCTACTGTGTCTTCAAACAAAGATCTGTTCTTTTTTAATGCGATGACATCATATCCTGGAAGTGACATCATTCTTTCAGTGGGACAACAACACTACACTTCTTGAAATCCACTTTTTAATATCTACTTTTTTTTTATTTATTTTTTTTTTCATTTTATCCTAGGCTGTTGTCCAACATGTCCACTCTATGGGAAACACAGGCTGTGGACATTGATTAAACCATTTTAAAATAATTATGAAGCGTTAAATATTAAAACAATTTTAAAATATAGCAGAAGACTAAATAGTGTACGAAAACTGTATCATTAATCACTAATCACTAATTATGTAGCTACATTACAACTCTGACTAGCAAGCAATGGCTGATGTTTTTTTGTATTTTATTTCATTTTAATTTATTTTTTAGATTTTTTGGTCTCCGCCAGAATAAGACTGGTGTTCACTCTTCAGTTGAATCAACCATTGCCTGAAAAGATTTTACAACTGGACCACTGAGTATGCTTGTTTAAATGTTTCCATAAGGGTCAATTTCTTGTCAGATAAGAATCTGTGTGAAGCTAATAACACTGGTGTGTATGAGACGGTACACACGAGTGAGTGATAATAACCAAACACGTGGTGAATGAGCGCCACGTCACGATGCTGAAATCTGTTCTGCTAAATATGACCCTCACACAGCTGCAGCTGATTTGAGCTTCGGCCCGTTGAGGATTCGGCGTTATGTGTTACTCTGAGATTGTGTGTTGCATGAACTCTTGAGAGAGCAATAACACACAGGTCAGTGATGTCAGCCTCAATTATCTGCAAGTGTTCTCAGGGACTAGTCTATACCCTAATGTTTACATTTCGTAATGATTTATATTTAAAGAAATTCTTAACTCGGTCAGCCTCTGTGCAATAAATATCCTAACATCAATGCTCTTTTTTTTTTTTTTTACTTAATTCTTTAATTAAACCATTATAGCACAACACTGTCAGAAGGTGTTGATTAATTTTACATTACAGCTGCTCTGAGACTACGGGCAAGCAAGGCAAATCACAGTTTCACATATATTAATGCGGTTGTTCGTATACATTATAGTGTCTAAAGTAACAGTTCATTGAAAGGCAGAAACATAATCTAAGCCTAATAATAACTGCATTTTAAAAACATGCCATTATTTAGCAAAAAAAACTCCAGTTTCAGAGCTTTGTAGCAATACGTTTTCTGCCATGGGAAGGTGGCCAAAGCAGTTTACACATTTTCACAGTTTCTCTGTAACACAACAATCTGTATTTTGTTTTTTGTATTATTATTAATTTTAACAGAGAAAGAAAATAACAGAGAATGTTGATGGAATGACTGTTGATAGCTGCTGTAACATAAGTGAACATGAACTAACTTGTTTCACAGACATTAAATGTAAATGTAAATGACATATTGTTCTTTAATAAATAAATATTGTTATCAGTGGCAAATTGCTGTGGTATAACAGTAATAAAATGCTTTGGGACATGCTGTTATATGAAACTAGTAAACTTCGGGGTGGTAACAGTAAAATCTGCTTCATTACACCACTTCATCGTTGATTCATTTCCTATAACTGTTCTAGAGGCTTGTGGAAGCCCATCACCTATGTTGGGATCTCCTTTAATTTGTCACTGTCTGTGATTTAAAATTTTGTCATGTAGTGGATCTGAAAAGTTTGTTTTAAGCCTTTGTTTATTTTTTTTTCTGGCCCAGAAATGAGCTCCACCTCGTTTCACTAAAAGGCAGCTTCAGGGGAGAAAAAAGTGTAATGATTTTGCTGACATCATGCTGCTGACATTCACTGTTTTCACTGCAGTTCACCTTACAGATTGCGCTGTTTCTTCTGACAATAATGGTCAATTCAGGGACGTATATAAGTATAAAGTGTTCAGTATTTCCAATAAAACCTACATTAATTTACAGGGACATTCAGTTTGATGAGGAACACAGCATTCATAAGCAGGTTGCCAGTTGTAGCTGGCTTTCTTCTGGTCCTGGATGCTGTCCAGCAGGGCAAGGAATAAATTATATCAGTTCTGGGAAGTGCTTATAGTGCAAACAAACAGAAATGTGCTAATAGCTGGATTTCTTCACACCCAGCGAACCTCTCTGGTGTGCCCAAGCTAGCTTTGATTAACAGTTGGTGGTCATTTAGTGCCAGGCATACACACAAATACAAGAACAGACGCATGTTAAAGTGGTAGACCGCATAATGTTCTCGGGTGTAACTAAGTAGTGATTACGGCAGACTGTCAAGGTGTCATGTCAGTAGAACAGAAACGTCCCTAATGGATACAGTATGATTCGATGGGAGAGAAAAAAAGGAGAGCTCAGAGAGCGAGTTGTTTGCTAAGGCCTGGTGTTGCGAAGATGCATTGTGTTAGGAAAGGCAAAGATTTTGGCGAAGGAAGCCGCAGCAAGCTTAACCCGAGCGCTTTGATCTTGACTCATCACAGCCCGTTCCCCCAGCCCCCATCTGGACTCACTTTTCTTAGGTCTGTTTTGCATCTCCCTCTCTCTTTCTTTTACAGCCTCGAGAGCGGTCATAAAACAAGTCCTTCTCAAGAGCCGTTCCCACTGACCGAGGGCCTGCTCACTGCTGCACAACTCGTGCGTTGCAAGGCAACAAACACAATCATACACCTGGACGTTTCAAAAACACCACTGAGGACCTCATATTAGATGTCTGATATGTGGAATAAGCATGTGAGGGAAGCACAAAAGCCAAATAGATACCAAGAAAAGACTGAAGTGAAATGTATTAAGTTAAAGGAAATGAAGTCAATGAGCCAAGATGTGTTTGCGGTGTGAAGCTTGCTGCTTTACTTTTGCACTGAAGCAATAATGCTACATGTAAGAAAAACTTATATCTATAAGTTTAGTATTGTTCATGCTGTATGTGTGAATTGTATGTCTGACGTAATTGCATGCGTAAATAAGGAAACAGTAACATATTGGTACTAGCATAAAGCGTGTAGCATAAATCCCCACCTTTGCGCCATACCTCCTACCTGAAAGAGAATTGACTTCAACATAGAGCTATGACTGTTTTTAGCATTGTTATGTCCTTTTTGTCTGTTTTTATACATAACAATGTGTCATACAATGTCAGAAACCACATAATCAAGTCTTATTGAGATACTCAACAACTCCACAAAGCAGATTGAGGTGAATGTGCGATGATTTATCCATAATATTAGCCACATGGCTCCAGTGCAACACAAAAGAAGCAAAACACGGGCATTAAACTTCAGGTGCTTTGTTGATTTGGTGTAAAAACCTATGTACAGCTTATTTTTGGCTGAAATGTTTTAGGCTAAAATGTTATAGCTTGCCTTACAACCAACAGAATATCTATTTGCTTCTCAGATTTTATTGATATTACATAGCTTTAATGTGTTAACAAATTTCTCCATGCTCTATTTATCAGACCTGTGCTAACAAGGACTCTTCATATCGATTCGTAAGACATGAGAAAGTGCAAAGGGCATGTACATAATTGAAGCAAGCCTATACATAATGAATATGGCGGTCACTCTCTGGAAAGAGTCCTTTATGTTTGACCAATGTCCTGTAACCACGTTCCCATTCATTTATTTTTGTTTCCTTCACTCGCTGGAGACAAAGGGCAGGCGTCCCTCGCCTCTCCGGGGGGTTGGGAGGGGGTGTTTTCACTGCAAACGGGGCCAGATACAGGTGGAGTTAGCTTTGTTCGAATCCCACCAAGCATAACTTTAGCATGGGAGCCATAATGCCCTGACCTACAATAAATATTCTTCATTTTCCTCTCCTTGTTATTGCCACTGGAAGAAAAGCAACGACGCAGCGGGAGACGGAGGCAGTTCAGACGGTTGACATTCCCTTCAAAAGAGCACATAAACATGGCTTTGTTTTTACTGTTTGAATGACAAATATTATGCGTTCAATAAAATGTACGATATTTTGACTGGAGCACGGCATGTAGTACTTGTAAATTAAATATAAAATGTGCTTTGAACGTGCATTTTCTTCAATCTGTGGGAAAGGTTCTCACACATAGCATGAGGTAGCATGTACCAGTGTATTTGGTGATTACACTAGTTACAATACTTTTAGTTTTAAGTTTACAAAAATGTCTTACATTTTGCATCTGGTCCTCATTTTCTACATTCAAAAACACTAAGACCACTAAGTGCATTTCCAACAAACAAACAACACCAGCCGTGCCTCGGCTCGACCTCATAGTGACAGCAGCACTGTCTGTGCTGTTTTCTGAAGTTAAATAACAGCTATTATGGAAGAAGAGCAGAAGTGAAACAGAGGTCATGAAAAATGGGAGCACTGTAGACAGGTGTCAGTAGTAGTAATAGGTAAGGTTATATAAAGCTGGATGTTATTTAGCTTTAAGGACATTTCGTCTTTTTTCTGAACTTCAGGACATCTTCAAGACTGTAGCACAAGTCCAGGCAACATCTTGACGTACTAGGGTTAGGGTTAGGGTTAGGCTACTACTAGACAAGGGATATTTATTACATAGTGGGATGAATGGAATGATGCTTCTACTTCATCCTACTTGGGTAGTGAAATAGATGACCACTGGCCACTCCATCAGCACCATATTTGTACTCAAAGTGGATTAGATGGATGGATGGATGGATGGTCAGGATGGATGGATGGTCTGGATGGTCAGGATGGATGGGTGGATGAATGGCTTGATGAATGAATGGATGGAAGGTTGGACTGGATGGACTAGATGAATGGATGTACTGGATAGATGGATTAAATGGATAAATGCATGGATAAATGGACTGGATGGATGGAGGGAAGATAGATTATAAGGATAAATACAACATGTTTGATGGATATAGAGGATGGATGGATGGACTGATAGATGATCAATGATAGAGGGAGAAAATCAAAGGACAAATGATTGAATAGTTTGGCTGGATGTTTGGATAAATGGTTGGATGTGTGGATAGACTGGATGAATATATGAATCATTTAGCTGGATAGTTTGAAGAATGGGTCTATTGATGGATGGATGGATGGATGGATGGATGGATGGATGGATGGATGGATGGATGGATGGATGGATGGATGGATAGATAGATAGATAGATAGTCATTCAGTCCAGACAACAACTTGACTTACTACTGCTAGATGAGAGAAATCTGTTATGCTGTTATACTATAGTGGGATGGAACGTTGGATGGATGGATGGACAGACTGATGGATTTGTTCAGGTCAACATTTATTTGTATCTTTTATGTTCAAAGTTCGTTGTTTTTGTTATTTTTCTCATGGTAGTGGACAACAAAAGCATTTCACATGTGTACAACCACATATTTATACCCCAGGGAAACATAACAAAAACATGGTTAAAGGCAAAAACAAAGTTCCTGTGGAAATTTTTCAAGAAGGACTTTTTTTTTTTTGCATTCATTTAAAATATTAGGGGTGCTAGTTAATTTGCCAAGTATATTTTTAGAGAACAAAAGTAGTCATAAAACCAATAACATATTGAGTGTAATGCATATTTTATACAATCATTTCTGCTCATTTTTATGTAAGATGTCAATAATTATGAAGGGCACTGTAGAGAGATAGTCCGACCGACTCTGCCAGCGGCACCTGACGTGGCCTGGAAGCCGGATGCATTGTGGCACAGGCATTCAGGCAGCGCTTAATGTGGAGGCAATTAGATCATTAGTGCCCCAGATGGCGGTTACATCACTCGATAGTTATTCACTGATAAGCTGTGAGGAGCGACTCTCGCTTTCTTTTCCTCTCTGCAGTAACTCAGTTTCAGCACCAGAACAAGCACCATGGTGGTGATAGTGGTGGTTTTCACTAAATGTAGGTGGTTTATTCTGAGTATTTTGTGCCCGTGTGTCTGCCATGATAGCTTACAGACGTCATTTTGCATACTTGTGAGGCAGTAAATGTACTGAAGACATCATTAGTTCTGGTAGTTCTTCATAACGTCTTCAAGATTACAACACAAGTCCAGAAAACCTGACTTACTTAAGACAAATAGTAACTGCAATGGAGGATGCATATGGACTACATAAGGAATTACACACTTGGTGGTGTGCTGAAAAATAGCAAAAATAGAAAAATAAATAAGTAATCAGTGATGGGATAGTGTTATGAAGTGGAGTTACTGTTACTACTCTGAAATTGATTATTTTCCTCTTATACCACAGCAATTATATTTATTAATAAATGGCATCATACTTTTTTTTATCCATTTATAGATACATTTAAGGTTGTGGGAAGCCCAAAAAACAAGTTATTTCCCATTATTACTTATATTACAGCACCTATAAACAGTCATTCCATCGCCAGCCTCTTTTATCTCTCTCTTGAAGCTAATAAGACAAATATCATGTCATCAGACCTCGTAGTGTAGGAACATATAGAACATTAATCACCTTCTGACCAACAAGAATTCAGAATTTAACAGCACTGTGATACAAGATGATATAGTAACTCTGATGTAAGCAGGCTTTATTTTTGGATTAGATGAATGGATCAGGTTCAAGCTTCACCAACAGCAAATAAAACAAATTACTCCACAAGTTCGTATTAACTGTCAATGTTAAATTTATTATATTTTGGACAGAGGTGGTAAAAAAAATGCATATAACTGAAGTAGTGTGGTGTGTGGCGTGGCACGAACACATTCCCTTTTTCACAAAACATCCAACCGCAAATGGGGGGATTTCACTCAGCTTCTTATATAGTGCATCTTATGGATCCTGGACAATAATAAATACTGTACAATAATAAATCTAATAACAATAGACATGACCTGACATGACATGACATGACGTAACATGCCCCGATATTTTACATCACGTACAAAATCCTTTAAGAATGCAGCATAGGAGGTGTAATTTATCCCTTTTACAATAATGACACAAAAAAATGTAAAATCTAAATTGTACATTGCAGGTATTATTCAAATATAATGATAATATATACAAAGATATATATCCACTTATTTATTTTGTAAAATAAAGTGCCTTTCTTTCAGACGTTTCTTAAAAGTGACACAATCTTCAATCAGTCAAAATTTCCTGAAAGACCATAAAAACGTAAACTTCCACCAAATTTAGAGTTTGTCTGTTTTATCTGTCAGCTGTAGATCATCGCGTTTCTTTTTCATTCACCTGTAATATCTCTCTCTTCGTGAGCTTTAGACTGATGACAATGTGGAGCGTCTATTTTAACAGGACGCTTTGAAAACCAACTCGGATCAAGGCCGGGTGCTAAAATGAAACAGGAGCATAAAAGCCTGGCACGGCTTCAGAGAAATCCAGAAACCAAGGCCAAGCACGAGTGCCCCCGTGTCCCTGCTTTCGCGGCTTCCCAGTGGCCGCACGCACACCTCCTGCCCTGTGCGCATACCACACGGCTCCTGGATTCCAGGGCGCTGAAACGTGATGCGGACATGCCATAACAGAGCGTGCGGGATGCTCCTACGCAGAGATTAAAGCTCCGTCACAGCTGCACCGTATGAGATCCTGTACGCTGGAATGTGAAGCTAACTCAACAGGAGATCCAGTTCATTTACGGGTGCTCATGCTAAAGACGTTAAAGATGCTTACTGACGCAAGTTGAGACATCACTGACATCCAGGAAGGTTATTAATATACTTAATAAGCCTTTGTGCACTGATCATTTATTTCACACAGCTTGTGTTTTTAAATTATAATTAAATTCCCACTGCTTAAAATAAAAAAAATTAACTCACAAACACATTATGTGACGTCTGCTTATAGATAGCTATTAGAAACCAGAGTGTTTTTTACATGCAGGAGCTAAAAAAAAAAAAAAAAAAAAAAATCAAGCTTGGACATACACTGCCAGTCAAAAGTTTTTGGACACCCTCTATTAACATTCAAGATAAATACTATGGAATTAGAAATCTAAGTAATAAATAGGTAAACTGAGAAATGTTTGTGACTTTCTTTTTTTTTTTTTGGAAAACAAAAATCTAGATCTACCTGGATCACTCAACATAAATCTGTCTTACAATTGATCCTAACACTGTGTAACATCAACTTTAAGACAAATCCCGCCTTTAATAAAGCGTTCATTTAGAGTCCCATTAGAATATGAGAGTGCACAATGAAGAAGAAGTCCTTAAATAAACATTATATTTTCCCCCCTTATTCTAACTGCCAATAGTGGGGAAAATGTAAGGGGGGAAAAAAAAACTCCACATGTTCAAAATCTTTTGACTGTCAGCATATAAGAATATGAGAATGTGATGGAAGAAAGCCAGCCTTGATAGGCAGTGGTGCGCTCCAAGATTTCAGGATGGGTCACGTCTCATTTCAGTCATTAAGATGTCACCCAAACGTGGATGTTTTTACAGTGGTGCGAGATTCACCTGTCAACATGCCTTTGCGTTGCCCAATCCCCCCGGTGTTCTTTTTCAACATCGCACAAAGACACTGATCAAGATAAACACCCAGGCTGAAAGGTGAAGCTTTAGCTCTTAAAACAACATCCCTGTATGTACAAGTGGGCTTTGATACTTTTGGGACTCAGGGTGGATTTGCAAAGCACACTTTCATTGTTCTTTATAGAGAATGTTCTGTTTGTTCCCCAAACGTTCCTCCTGCCTTAAAAGAGAAAGAGTCTACACTACAATGAGAACAATGTCCCAGGTATTCACTAACTAACTAACTTAGTAGCTCCTCCTTGGTGGGCTGCCAATACAGTGCATAAGCGTTCACCTCGCTTGAACTTTTACACCATAAAACTGAAGTGAGGAGAAAAATCAACATAGTTTGTAAAAAAGACCAAGTATAGCTCGCTCTACATGATGCTTCCACCACCATGCTTCACTGAGGAGATGGTGTTCTGTTACGGGCTATTTTGTGTAAATTCATGGCATATAATCCCAATAAAGTCTATTTCAGTTCCAGGTTCTAACACTACAAAATGTGAAAAAGTTCACAGGTGGTGAATACTCAGGTAAAACACTGTGACTAGTTATATGATTTACGGTCCATTTAGGAGGCTTTTGAGGTAGGTGACATTTTTGGTGAGAATTTGTGCTCCCAAGATAAACAGTGTGATCAAGATCTAACTTGTGCTGCCTGCTAGGGCAGAAAGGGATTCTACATGGAACCCTCTTTGATAGGAGAACCATCTGTAGCAGGGTCTGTCATAGAATATTTGAAGATTCTCCCAGAGGGACAAACTAAAGAATTAAGCCTCCTTACATGTAACACATGCTGCCTATTCATTTAGAAAGGGGTCTATTTGGAACCCTTTCAGAACCCCCTGCTGAAAACCTTCTTCATGTTGCACGGTTCCTCAAAGAAACTTTACCGGTTCTCCAAGAGGGACGAACCAAAAATTGTATCAAGTCAATCAAATCTATAAAAATGTTCTCAGAGGTACAAGCTGAAGAATTAAGAATCCCTAGACATCTTTTACCTTGGGAAGCTGAAGGACCTTGGGGAACTCAGATGTATGATAATATCATGAACCTTGATAAAAGCTTAGACCATTATCTTGATATGAGTGTATAATATTTGCACATGCCTAGTTCTTACTAAAAGGTGAGTTTCATCCTGACGACGGCATCCTCAGCCCTTTTATGAAGCGAACCAGACCTCTCTGCAATCACTATGATCCAGCACCATCGTCCCTAAAACTCTGTGAAATCTATATATGACACTGGATCCAAGTACATCTGGGGAGACACGCAAGCTTGGGAAGAGCTGTGAAATATTTCGAAGCCACGTGCGTACGGCACTCGGGCTCGTGTTTGATTTATTTGGATTGATCTTGCCTGTGTTGGATGAGCGCCAACTCTGAGCTTCGAGTCTAAGATAACAACCGGGCATTCTGCTTGGACTCAAGTTTAGCAGCCTGACTGGAATTCCTTTCAAGAAAAGGAGGATCGAGGATATGAACCCTATAAATACAGTGAACCTGTTCCAGAAGATGGTGTTTGAAAGAGTCCCTGATTGCTTCAACTGGCTCTCTGGGGAAAAGTGCGGAAGAAAGAGATTGTTGCATTACTGTACTTCGTTCCGGCTGTTATATCAGTTGAGGTGTGTATAAACAGTGTACGATGCCGTTTTTTGAAATGTTACATAACTCCAGTTGTAACTTGTAACGAAATACTATATATCTATAGTTCTTAGACAAGACAGCTTTGCCTCTCAGTACTCTCGAGCCTCCTCCAGCTCGTTCATATAGACGTCCTCCTGAGGGTTCTCTGTGCACTGCAATCCGTTGTTCGGAGGACGTACCGAGTGGAAGCGGCTCCAGTCTCCTTTGCACAGGATCCATGGAAGCACGTCCACCTTGTAATGGAGCTCCGGAGAGAACTCAGTGCTGATGAGGTTAGGCGCTCCGGCACCTTTGCCCCTCGTGATCAGCTTCATGTGCTCGTCGTAGCAGCAGTGCTGTGCGGCGAGTGTGGTGCTGTCGAATGACAACATGGAGCGCACGCAGAACCGCGCAGATGGCTTGTAGATATCGAGGCGCTCTTTGGGGCCGCTGGCGTCGCGCCACCGGTAGGTCTTGCGCAGCTTCTCGTCGAAGATGTTCACGGCGCTGTAGACGACCTCAGATGGGTAGACGCAGGGGCAGCTGGGTAATTCAGTCAGGACCTGATGGAGATACTTCTGCAGGAAGTCATTCTTGCAGTTGAGCCACTTCTCACAGCTGTCCACGTCTGCGAGGAAGGAATCAGTAACAGCTCAATCACAGAGCTCAGTAATTACCAAAAAATGCTGACATATGTGCCTGAGAAGTCCGAGATATCACTTATTGTTAAGCTCAGCTCTTTTTCTCCACTCTAACTGACATCCTCTATTCTTTAGAAAAACAACTTTTAGTGAATGAGACAGCTCTGAACATCAGCTCAAATCTTCTGCCAAGGAATAAAGTCTACAAGGGAGGCAGCCGCCATATTGGAACGTTTTCATTAAAAACATTTACATCCAGATGTGATTATTAAAAAAAAAGGGTCCTGACACTTTATCTTGTTACGTTTTCATACCACACTTTAACTACGGTTAAATAAAAAGAGAGATCACGTTCCCGCGCACCAAATCTTCAAATATCAAAGTATGGTTTTTGGAAAGAGAGTCACTATTTCACGGTCTTGCTAACACTCTCGATGGAGCAATCCTGAAAATCTTAAATATGTTTTTGTTTCCAGTCCAACTGAACTCCTGCTTTCTCTTTGATTGCAGCCTCATGGGGACCATTCCCAAAAAAACGACAAGGGCCATTTCAGCTGCAGGGAAAACAGGCTTTACACTGAAGAGAAGATAATAAAATCTGTAAATATTTAAAGAGAGAAGCAGCAAAGCTTTGAGCACAATCAGCTCGCTCGGTGGGAATTAACCCAGTCTCCCCAAGGAGTGTAACCTCATAAGCACGCACAAGTACCGGTAATGATTATAAATCGGTCTCATTTGGTGAACACTGACTGGACGCTTCGAAAACACTGCACTAATACACACAGGAGAAGGTCAGTGAGCTCCTTAAGGATCCTAAAAAAAAATCTCTGGACTTAGATAAATACAGTATTAACAAATGTAATTGGTGTTATTTATTAATTGGAGTTTGCCAACCTGTATCGAAGGCATCGGTGCCATTCATCATCTCGTGAGGAATAAGCTCTGTCACGGCATTCAGGTCATCTGGAGAGGAGAAAAAATACACACACATAATACGCCAACCACCATGAGCCGCATGCTATAATGAAATCTTCATAATTATATACAGTTAACCTTTTTCCTATGCGGGTCAACAACAATCTGTCTCTTTTATATAGAAAACCTCTTTTATATTTATACCTCGCATGCACAATAGAAGGCCCTGGAAACTGAGAACATATTAAAAGATTTTTTTAGGAATCACAATACTTTTCAGAACTTTTGGACCATTCTCTTCAAGGGTGCCAATAATTTAATGTTAATAATCACGTTATCATTTCAAATCAGAAAAGTTTTAACTCCCAGTTCACACTGATTATATTACTGGAGTTTACCTTATTTCCATAAATTGAGTAGATCTTAAATTAAACAAATTTAAATTCAATCAAATAATTAAATAAAGTGATCGTGATCTGTTTGGTGAATACTCGCTAAATATTCCTTACTGTTTTTAAGGAGATTTAAACACATATTTTATTAAAAGTAGATCATTTAGGGGTTCCATAGGGTTTTTCACCTGGACCAGTCCACTCTGCCTGGATGCTTGTACGCTTAATGAGCACAAATATTATCTACTACACAACGTGTACAACATGTGTAGTGTGATTTCAGAGTAAATCTGCATTAATTCCACTTGAGCTAAAGAAAAATATTAAAGCTATCTGTATCTCTGCCTAAATCAGCTGAATCGCGGTGTAATGAACCGCAGACTTAATGTGTATATTTCTGTAAAGTCAACAGCATGTAAGAGTTGTGAGTGGACAGTGTGTGAATGCCGTATATGCGTGTGTGTATGTTCTGAAATGACCCATGTACACGGCGTGTACTGAAAGCCCTCTTTGAGCCTCTGTACACGGGCCAAGAAACAAGTCGACACACTCAAAGAACAGTTTTTATCCCGTGTAGAGCGTACACACTGAAAAGCCCAAATAGCTGTTTTCATAAACGCAGGCTAATCGGCGAAGTGTTAGTTCAGCTTAAATTAACAAATGATACACTATAATAATACACTACTAAATTCAATAGTCTGTTGTTATATTCAGAACTTAAAGCCTGGTATATGGAAGGATTAGCGCACACACTGAGTGCACTCTTGCGGTATTAGCGCTGTGTGTGTGCGCATGTGTATGTGTGTGTGTTTGTTATTAGCAGGTGGAACGATGGGACTAGACCTCACCTGGGCACCGTTGCAGTTCACATGTGCGAGACTCGGTAGCAGTGCAGGCGTAGCCGCACGATCGAACCCTCTTCTGGGTGCCGTGGCCGCAGGTGGTGCTGCACGGGGACCAGTCGCTCCACGCCTCTTCCTCATAATCTACAGGGTTTAAAGAAAAACA
>JAKKZN010000010.1:23402613-23417662 GCA_033441825.1 Pangasius elongatus
ACATCTGTGCCATTAAAGTTTACCATAAAATAGTGATTCTATACAGTTTTATATGATTTATATGAACACAGACCTACAGTAGCGCTACTCTGACTGCGTTCTAACATAACTGACTAATTAATATTCAAATCCAGTTTCTTACTTTATTAAAATTGTTAGAAACAGAGCATGTTCAAAGCTTTACGTTGCACAGTGTGTGTGAGAGGGACTCAGACTGGCACATTCCTTACATAGCAGGTGGGAAGGTTATGTAACAAAGCAGGAAATGCTCCACACACTGTATAGCACTCAGGAGTAGAGGTGTGTACGGGACTTTTTTTTAAAAATCCAATTACTGCTCTATCCTGAGGGAATTCTGACCAATCCTGCGGTAATTTTTTTAATGTACCCGTCTGCGAGATTTTCTGGGAAGAAGTGGTTGGTTGTATAGACCAAAAAAATGTGAAAATGCTGTGACGAGCAACAAAGCGACATTTGATTTGAGATTTTCTCAACTATGCAAATTATGCAAAATGACTGGCTGAAACAATTCCACTTATCTTATCATCACGCATGTGTTCCAACATTTCTTCAATTCCCGACGTTTGCTCCTACCTGCAGTTAGGTCCCATTTACTGTTTGATGTGCAAAAATGGAAGAAAAACGTAGAACCATGGTTTCGTCTTATCCTGTCATATACTTAAATATCTATAGAGACATTATGAAAAAACTACTCAGAGACTGTTGGTGCCGGTGGTGTAGAAGCCAGTTTTCACACTGATTAGTGTGTTATTTAATCTAATTTGTGTTTAAGTACTTGGCTTTAGAAGCTATCTGTAGCTACTACAGCGTAGCTGGACAGGCCACGCCCACAAACAACAACAGTCGCAGTCACGAAAGGCACACAAGAGAAACCACAAGCAATACATTTGAAAGATTTGACTCTTGCTAGTGTGAACATGGGGTTAGTTTTTCTTATTACGATAATCCTGGAATACGTGACCTCACTATTTTTCAAACATTACAGAAAATACCTGAATACTCCTAGATTAACTGTAACTGGAGGTATAGCATCCCAGGAGAAGCGTACGTCCTGCCCTCTACAAGGCCACCGTGTTCTGGGCCGTATTCCTGCAGCTGTCCATAATTACAGGAAAAACATTACATTACTAAGCATCTAGAGATTAAGCTCGAGCCGCGTCGTTAACGATGCGGCTCGTTTGCCCTCCTCAGTTTCACGTTTTTGTACACCTCACTCCAAGTGCACTCATTAGGTGAAATTCCGAGCACAGGGTCACGGCTTCTGGAGCACAGAAGCCGTACAGTCATGACGGCAGTGGAGATCGCTGGGTGGAGATGCGTTTGACTATAGCAGTGTTTTACTTTTCCTCTAATCACGCTGGGAAAATGAGCAGCGCTGATACAGCTAAACAGAGAGGAGTTAACCTGGGATTAGATTGCTGATGGATGATTGACTCTAAACGCTGCTTTTGACGCAATAAGGCGTAAACTGAGCTCCAGCACAGGAACACTGTGTAATTTTAACATTCTACTAAGGGTTTTATTGGGGCTGATGTACGCAGAGCTACCGGTATAATCCTACATGCTTTAACATGCTTATAAAGTGTCATATATAGAAAGTAACCTTCACTGCACACCGCAATTCCAGCATTATGGACGTGACACAAGCTGTGAGTGAATGTTAGTGTACATATTCAAAGATTAGGCAAAAACCCACACTGGTTAACCCGGCTAATTGTAAACTCATTTAAATGACAAGTTTTGGATCTATAATGAAATATTTATGAAATAACTCAACAATTCTAAAACTAAAACAACTGATAGTGATCTTGTTCCTTTTAATATTAATAATAAAATCACAGACCCACAGCTTTAAGGCAATAGAAAGGTCATGGTGTAGTTTTTTTTAAAAAGTATTTGCTGTTTCAGTGTAAACAAAAATTACTATACTTTAGATACTACAGATGTAAGTCAGCCGTTCACAAATCACAAGAATTAGTGAGAGAAATGCCACATAACAGTTTGCATTGTTTTAGCTGAGGACAGTGATGATCTAAATGATTAAAAATGGGTTTGAGAGAGATGAGAAAATGTGAAGTGTGGTTTTTGTGCCAAGTCCCAAAAAGAAAAAAAAAAAAAAAAAAAGTGGCACAAATTCCTCGGCGAGCTCAAAGTTGTTTGAGCCGTGTGAAGTGCAGCTCAGCGCCAGGGCTCGAGATGAAAAGAAGAGCCGATCACGCTGGAGATGAAAAGAAGAGCCTGGACTGTCTGCCGCAATCTCGCAGCCTGTTCCAATCTGCCGTCTAATTATACACAAATATTAGTTGTTAGCCAGTGGAGAGGCCCGACGCTGCCATTAGCAACGCGCAGAGCTTCTAAACTCAGAGCTTTCCCAGCCACAGCGTCAAGCTCAAACGCCTGCATGCACAAGGTTAGTAATGGGAGTCAAAATGAGTGAGGTACTGTCTCTGTCTTGTGCCACATATAAAAAGTAAAATGTTCATCTCTGCACTCGAGGGTGTATTAAAATACATAGATCAGTGTGTGAAATGATAACAAAATCTCTGGAACCAACAAACCTTAAGCATGAATCATTACATCATCTAAGGAAATGTTTATACACAGACTATATAACAGAACAGAGAGATTTAAAAATGATCTACCTAAAAAAAATTTAAAATAAAACACAATTTATGCCAGGTGTAAGTAACCGTGTTGGAGTAAAAGTAATCTAAAAATAATTTAGTGTTGATATAAAATATCCAACAATCTCAAAAAAAAAAAAACAATTATAAAGCAATCTTTGCCTGTTGTAACATAACAAATAGCCTTAATTAATGCAACATATACATCAGGATAATCTGCACTGGTATGTTTTTTTTCTGTTTACTCCTGATAGGGATCAAACGAAAGGCTGAGTGACAGACTAGCCATGGGAATTAGTGTGTTTATATAAAGGTCCTTAAGTGCAACCTTGAATCATAAATCATGTCAGGGCTACAGAGGAGAGTGGGTTCTGCACTGCTGTTTCATACAAGGAGAGGAAATCAGCTTAAGGAAAATGTTTAAGAAATGCAGAGTGTGTGAAATCTTGTTTTCGAACCACAGTGCTCATTATTTGACACTGAGAACAAAACTCAGAGTCATGATTGCACTTTTGTTTTGAGATGTCAGTCTCAGAAATGTCTTATGTCTCTCTTACCATAACTCTCCATCGAGTCCCAGCCCTTCCACCGGCTGTCCCAGTCCACTCCCACTCCGCTCAGCAGGGAATCTTCTCCTCCATAGCTCAGGTCATCGCCGTTCTCCTCTAGACTGGCCTGGCCAGCACTCTCCTCGCTGGAGTCGTGGTATTCCCAGAAGAGAGGCCAGAAGAGTTTCTTGTGGCCAAGCCATTCCTCGGAGTTCAGAGGCCAGTCGTTCCTGCCCTCTTTAGCCAGGTCCATCTCGACCTCCATCTGAGGGTCATCCACAACCTCGATGGTCACCTGACACAAGACCAAGGGAACCAGTAATGTCACGAAAAACAAAGCATTTCCTTTTGGGAAAAAAAGTTAAATCTAGATTTTTCAAGAAGTCAGGTTCTCATTCTCTTCTTATCCCATAACACATCAGAGATGCTGATTATCAAACTGTGAAAATGCATCCCTCATGTCAATTCCCCGGAGGATGTTTACATCACGGCAGGTTCAGCATGCCATGGCTTGCAGGATGATAAATATGTTGTGTTCCCTAAGCAGGCCTAGACAAAGGACCGGCTGTTTATATTGCTCCTGAAGTACCTGATGATTGCAGGAGCTGTTTATAAATACCTGTATCGTGGTGATTAAGCTACCGTAGCAACGGCGATTACATCAGACAGCCTTGTCTTCATCATCCTCTGCCCAGATTCTCAAGAACACAGGAGCAGGTCATACATTCTTACAGAACATAAGGAGATTTTAATCTGCTAATATTACACATATAATGCTCGTAATTGTTGATATGGTGAGGTGTTCTGTAAGTTGGCGTTTATTTAACATTTATGGAAAAGTTAGAGTTGGCAAATTGCTGTGGTATAAGAGGAATGAAACACTTTGAGACATGCTGTTATGGGGATATAATCAACTCTTGGGTAGTAACAGTAATTCTGTTTTATCACACCATTCTGTCATTGATTATTCTCTTAAATTAGCTCCGCCCCCAGCTGGAACAGAGCTCATCAGTGTTTTTACTACAATTGCAATTGGCTTTGCACAGAGTAGAGAAAAATGTTTCTCACGTTTTCACTTTATTTCGTCTTACACCACTTGTTTTTGTCTTATGGAGTGCTTGTCATGTTTCTCGACGAGTAAACATTTGCTAGCAGCAAACTCCTCTGTCCTTGAAAATGTATTATACTTACGATGTATAAAAACGACTTAATAAAGCAAATAAAACAAACAAGGACATGCAAATAAAAACAGCTTTGTCTGGTATTCGTGGACGATGGACCGTTCCCATTTGGACGGCTTAAACTTTTTCCCTGTTATAAAAGTCAATTGTGTATTTTTTCCCCAGAAGTCTAACTTCATTTCCTTTCAAATCCTCATGAACACAAACATTGTAACAGCACTAAAAATAAAAAAGGACCCTTCTTTACCTCATTTTAAAGGCACATTTAAAAAGATCAGCATCAGCTCTTGCAGTAAACATTAAAAGCAGACTGTTAAAATAATACGCTGGCCTTTCACCTTTTGGATTTTCCTTGTTTTTGTTCCCTCTTTTATAAACTCTGCGGAGAGATTTGAGGGAGACGGCCGAGCTGCGCTCCACCAGCGTAGAGGTCTCGCCTTGGGTAATTTAAAAGGGCTCTTTGCATAAGAACAGCTGTGACACAGCCAATAAGTGCATAAAAAACCAATTCCCTTTTGCAATCACTTTGCAATAACAAAGTGAAACAATGAGTGCACAGGTTAATTGCATCCAGTGCAAACTGGTGCCAAGTGAAATTAATTCATTTCTCTGAACTACTACAAGTTGATCAGGCAGGTGGGAGGTCTACAGGACCAATCACTGTTGCAGAGGACCATATTTGTTATGTTTCCCAACAGTAATGTGCTGTAAATGCCATTTGCATGGATGCCAAAGCATACAGAATGAAGCATAGTCCATGAAGAAAAAGGCCTCAAACCCCCAAACTGCCAAAATGACAGCACATTAGCACAATTTCTCTGAGCCATTGAGTAAATAGTTTTCCAAAAGTCACTAAAACTCCATTTTAGTGTTTTCCCTACTAAAATACACCCATGTCAACTTTAATCCAGGTGCGATTTTAGTGGTCTTGTAAGATCACACTGTATAAAATCGTGGCCAAATTCTACAATGGACTGCCTGATAACATTTTCTCCATGTCGGTTTATACGATAACGATCTAAACAGGTGGCTCAAACGATTCCTCGGACAAATTCTACTGCACTTGGGATCTGAAGTTTCTTTCATTCCCTGCTCACACGTTTAAGAACTTTAGTTCCTACAGTATCTGCAATTAGTTCCTGTTTAGTCCCTCGTGGACAAAACTGGGAGAAAAAAAAATTATAACAATGATTTCATCTTATCCTGTCATATACGACCTCTCGTTAAACGTGTATGGAGATATTACAAAGAGAAATAAAGCTCGGAAGGAAGTAGCAGAGATTGTCGGTGGCTCTGGTGAGTAGCTAGTAGTTAACTTGCAAAGGCTAGCATATAACGTAACTCAAACAACTAATTTTCACACGGAATAGAGCAATTAAAGAGAAGGCTAGGTCTGGTCTTACCTGGATATTCGGATTCTGTGAGCCCAGATCTGCATTTGCAAGATCAGGGAAGTTCTTCAGGTCTAAGATGAAGGGTTCCTCTTCCTCAGGTGCAGGTTTGGGCAGAACTCCCTCTGATCGAAACTGTGGCCATCTCCTTTTGTGTCGGCGTGGAGGCGACCTGCTCCTGCTCAGCTGGTTCTGCTCCTGAAGGTCCTCCAGGGTCCGTCTATCATCTACAGAGCGAACCTGACCTCCAGCCTGACAAAACACACAGTACTTAACAATCGAAATCAACAGCCACAAGCTGGAAAGCTACACAAGTTAATTATAGGTTAAATCCTAACATTACAATTCTGCACTTCAAACACAAAGACATGCATTTCAAACATATGTTCATGATTTCATTCAAAGAATTACGTTTTTTAAGCATATTTCAGTCAGCTAGATCATTATGTTCTGTCAAATGATCAATTATTAGCCATACAGAGTTAACAATAAGGATCATGAACATTTATGACTAAAAAATCCTCTCAGAAATATTGTCATGCTAGCTTATATAAGCCACATAGCTAGTTTTAATTAGCAGTGAAGGTTATCAACATTATGATTTAGGAATCCTCTCAGAAATCTTTTCAGGTAGATTAGCCAGATAGCTAATGTTAGCAGTGAGGATTATGAACATTTATTACTTAGGAATCCTCACAGAAATCTTGTCAAGATAGCTTGTATTAGCCAGATAGCTAGTGTTAACAGTGAAGGTTATGAACATTTGTCCTCTCATAAATCTTGTCAGGTAGATTAGCCAGGTAGCTGGAGTTAGCGATGAGGATTATGAACATTTATGACTTATAAATCCTCACAGAAATCTTTTCAAGTATCTTACATTAGCCAGTGTTAGCAGTGAGGACTGTGAACATTTCATGTATGACTTTAAAATCTTGTTGAAATAGCTTATATTAACAGTGATTTTGACAATTATGACTTAAAAAATCCTCTCAGAAATCTTGTCAAGCTAGCTTGTATTACCAACTAGCTGGTGTTAGCATTACAAATACTGCCATCTATAGGTGTGAAATATAGAATAATATATACAGAAAAACAGAAAAAGAATTTTGTCATTACTGTAATTCTTAAGTTTTGTAGTATATTTGCTTGTGACAGTTGTAGGAAATTGAGATGTTTACATTCATTCTGTTTTTTTTTTTTCTTCAGTTTTCTTTTTTTCCATAATCAGTTTTCCAGTCGTATTCCTTTATATTGAGATATATAAAAATTTTGTCCAGAAACTGCCCATAATTCTGCCAAGACAAGAATGAACGTAAGAGGTTGAGTGTTGTGGCACCACTCTCACTTTTAATCTAATTTTAAGAAGCACAAATGACTCTCTCAATGCTATGATATTTTACAATATATACATGTTTTTGACACCAGTGCTACCAGAGATAGTGTACAGCCGTGGTTACTTCATCACCTAGAAAGCGACGTGTTTCACTTTTTGTGATTAAGAGTCTGATCTCTACCCCTCTGTAGGCTGTTTTATAACAATTTGTACAATAAATAGTGCTATGAAAATAAAACAGAAGTGAGTTTAATAGATTCTGGTGGCTTTAATACAGCCAGTAAAGAATATGATTCAACTATATTATATGAGGAGTCTATAAAGCCTCCTCAAGAACTGACAAGCGGGGCAAATAATTTGTGAAGCAATTACAGCACACTTGCGAAGACATCTAGAAGATCTGTCATCTTCCAAGACCATATCAAATCTATACAGCTGTGACCCTGAACCCTTATGAAAAAAAAAAAAAAGTCCTGGGTTTCAAATAAACACATCTGGAGTGAAATGTCTACCACATGACAGCATATCAAGAGGACTTTAAAAGGGGATTACTGGAATAACGTGCATGTTTTTTCATGGCTTGGGTTGGAATACAGGCTAGGTCATGGACACGTTACCTTCAAAACTTGTATTAGATTTTTTAATTTACATTTATGAGTGTAACATTAAACATTCGTGTTATACTGATATACTCGAGTTGCACAACCCATTTGACACTGCAAAACATCTGATAAGACGTAGAGCTGTTGTTTTTAGGCCTCCATCCTACACAAGTTACTTATCAAACCCGAAGCCTGCATGCTACAGCACTCCCGCTAGCAACCAAACAAAACAGAGCGGCCAGAGAAACACAGCCAGACATGAACAACACGGCGTTCAGCTGCTCTTCTCCTGACAGCTGGATGACATTAAGAGCAAGCGCTGCACTGAACTGATGAGAGAAGCACTGCGAGTTCTTGGAGGACGGCCCAGGATGGTGCATGCAGGTAAATTATTACACATTAAGGGATATGTATCTCTTTCATCTGGTTTACTTTAATATGGAGACCTGAAGTCTGGCGTAGGAGAGCCGGCTTCCCGTTGTCCCGGATCCACAACAACACTGTCAGAGAGCTTTGAAATCTGCTATCCATCACCATTCCGGCACCTCCTGTCTCGCCGCAACGTTAGATCCACAAACGCTCTCTCTGATGGTGCAGGGATTCTCTGTCACACTGATTAAAAACGTATCTCCAGATAATCTCATAATGCTTCACCATGCTTTACACATGTACTAATCATTTTAACTCACTGTAAAACAGAAGTTTTGGTTGCTGTGAACTGAGACTTCATGTCTTGACCAAACACAGATGACTTTTTTTTTCCTACTCCAATGTCTAATCTGGAACTGGTCCTTTTTTCCGAAGCAGCTATTTTGTTGTCAACCGCAACAAAATAAACAAAATGATGAGCAGCTACATGCAGAATAAACATGTATCTGTTGACTTGTGGGTAGTTTTATAGCCCTAATCAGACAGGGTTAGTTTTACACGTGGAGGTGGGGTAATGTAATTATTACCTTTTTTTTTTTTTTTTTTTTTTTTTTAAGTGTTTTAGCTGCACCCAAATCTATCATGTGACTCATTTTTTACTGACTGTGTACACACATCAGGAAAGATTACGCCATATTTTTCCTTCCATAAAATGACCAGTAGAAATAAGCCCAGGTAATAAATATCCAGTCTGAATTGACATATTGGTAAAAATTGCATAATATCATGTGGAAAAAGATGTTTTGAGCTTTTCTTCAGCATAAAGACACTCCACAAAGCACTTTCTCTCTCTCTCTCTCTCTCTCTCTCTCTCTCTCGTGTGAGAGTGTGTGAGAGAACTGATGCTTCTAGGTGTATTCATTTAAGTTCCTAGGTCAACAAGTAGTTATAATAAAGGGAAAAAACAAAGTGAAGTGACGTGTAGCCAAGTACGGTGACCCATACTCGGAATTTGTGCTCTGCATTTAACCCATCCAAGTACACACACACACACACACACAGTAGTGAACACACACACGGAGCAGTGGGCAGCCTTTTTTGCTCCGGCGTCCGGGGAGCAGTTGGGGGTTCGGTGCCTTCCTCAAAGGTCTCACCTCAGTCATGGTATTGAGGGTGGAAGAGGCCACTGGTCTGTTTGTATTAAAATAAGGTGTATGTAGAACACATGGATTTTTACTCTGATGACCATGCATGTGTCGTGAAGACACGCCCATCTCTGTGATTTATCCCATGTGAATCAATCATAATTGGTACATATGTCCTCCTGCAACATTACGTCCCCTCCGAATAGCACTCTCAGTGATGTACTTGTGATGTGCTATGATATTAAAGGCTTTGACTTTGGAGAGTAAATATGTTCCCATTCAGTTTGCAAATGAAATGCCAACATAGGATTATGTAATGCTTTGGAAATATGGGATGCTTCTCAGCAATGTCCGCTGGTTCCTGGAAGTCCAATACAGACATCTTATCAGTGCAAGATGGGATAAAAACGGACCCTTCCTGAGCGTTTCATTAGCTACATGCATGCCTTAATAGCACCAGATGAGACCCAGTCACGTTGGGCTTCTACATCCTGGTTCCTGCTACACTTCAAAGGGTTCGTGTAGAGGCCCTGTCTATGAGCCACCAGGGACATCAAAGAGAAGCCATAGAACTTGATCGGCCAGACACCGAGAGCCACAAACATGGACACGATGGACATCGTCAAACAGCCAACGCTGTCAATTCCATCCAAATCAGGCACCTTTTAAAATCCGCCTCAAGGGACAAATAAGGTGCGATCATAATCGTAATTCCGCCGACCTCCTTCTATCATCCAGTCTATCTAGCTAACTCTTCTTACTTGCGCAGGTCATTCCCTGAGTTTTAAACGACCTTTTGAGTGCAGTCCACCACAACCACATCTGTATAGCTCCTGTTTCCCAGAGAGCACATCTGGAGACCTGATTCGATCATCCCTTTAGTCTTCTGGCAAAGAAACAGCAGTGAAGGGGAGCGGGGGGGAGAAAGGGGGGGTAGCGAGGCTGCCTGATCAAAGCCTTCCTCTGCTGATCATGTGTAGCCTGCCTTGTCTCAATTCTTTGACTCTGTCTCTCCCACACGCAAAGCAGATGTCCTCTACTGCAGACGATAAACTTCAACAGCCGCTCTATTGAATTTCACCATCTCCAAGGAAGCAAGAGAAGCACCTTCTGTGTCCTTAAAGCAATTATCGGTGCCATAGTGTGCCTGAGTCACTTCAGTTAAAGAGTATGATGGATTCTCAAGCTGGAGCTGTATTTATTTTATAAATCCAAAACAACCGTAAATAAATATTATAGTGATGCTGGGGATTTTTATGTGTCTCACAAGTGTGAAAGAGATTATGTCCAAGTAGCCCTGCCTACACTCTTAGAAAAATACGTTCCTCATAGATTCTTTGGAAAGATATGGGTTCTCTTAAATAGGCTGTAACTAGAACACTTGTGTGATTACTTACCATGCACTTACACTTTTAGAAGGTTCCTCAAGGGTTCCTTGGATAGATAATGGTTCTTAGCTTGCTAAATGGGTTGTACTTGGAAGCCTTGAGGGTTTTTTATGCATCTATTAAGCATGAAAATGATTATTTCCAAACAGTCCTGCCTACACTCTTAGGAAAAAGAAGGTTCCTCAAATGTTCTTTGGACAGATAAGGGTTCTTAACTTCCTAAACAATTTGTATGTAGAACAATTGAGAGATTTTTTTTGCATCTCAGAAGTGTGAAAATGATTATTTCCAAGCAGTTCTACCTACACTCTTAGAAAAAAAGGTTTCTTGAGGGTTCTTTGGATATTGTTAAGGATCCTTGACTTCCAAAACTTTTATTGACAGAGGTTAGATCTGCAACCGTAAAAAGGTTCTACATAGACTCTTGAAGGTTTTCCCCAGAAGGACAGTCTGAAGAAGATTTCAATAAAAGTACACGTTTTAAGAAGCACACCCACGCCAAAACAATGTGCCAAAGCGTGTAAACCCCGGAATAAGTTCTGTTACATAAAATCTTTCCTGTTAGTTTTAATAAGAGTGATGAAGTTCTGAGAAAGCCCTCCAGGGACCCATCATATCTTCTGCCTCCTTCATGCTGAAATCAAACCTCAGAGAACAACCTCTGCGCCAAGATAAGCCACTTGCTCAACATAGCACTGTTTGGTTTCATCTCATCCTCCACATTAATGAAACACATCGAGACCGACCTGCCAATTTGAGGGAGGAAAGGACAGCTTTGCTTTTGCAGGAGTGACACAAGTTAATAATGGAAAGCAAACGGCTTAGAAGACGTTCCTGTGGTTGCGCATCACTCCACAACAACGGACAGTAATTCAAAGTGCCTGGAGCCGGAATTCCTGACCGCTCACACGAAGAGGGGAGGAGCGGCTGAGAGAAACGGAGGATACTAAAAGCACTGTCAATGCATGGATGGATGCCTGACCAAGCGTTTTTTCCTTATTCTGTTTTTTTCCCTTCCACATCCTGAATACCACCATGTTGCAATCTGATTTGCTTGGCATGTTCTGACCAACAACACCAACGCACCAATGGCCCAAGAGAACAAATAAAACTTGTTGGATTTCGCTGAGCTTAACATGATGAAGTCATGATGAGTTCCACCACCAAGAACACAAGAACACACAGGAGCTGCTATACAAACCCACAGCCATTCCTCTGAAGACCCCACAAACCATCATCCCCTAGTTTGGAGACAGAGACCGAAACGAGATGCATTTATTAAAATTGAAAACTGAGCAGCTCGTGCATAATTCACCGAAATGGATGGATCTGATTATTCATCTCCAAAAAAGCCTGATGATTAATCACTCGGTTAGAAGCCATTTTTCTTTGAAGGGTTGGTATTCGCTTAAACAC
This sequence comes from Pangasius elongatus, assembly GCA_033441825.1. Lineage (NCBI taxonomy): Eukaryota > Metazoa > Chordata > Actinopteri > Siluriformes > Pangasiidae > Pangasius > Pangasius elongatus. The sequence continues at coordinate 23,414,632 of JAKKZN010000010.1, forward strand.
CTTCATGTGCAGGTTGTGCAACCCAATGCGAGAACATTCAGATGACTGAAACCCACACAAACCAAAACGAACTGTTAGCATATGGTAAAACAGACATTTTTATTTTTTTTTTTACATTTCAAGGCCTCTGGAATCAAATTCCCAGAGGAAATTGTTGCTGACTCAGAAAAGCTATTCATTTACTGTATACATTAGGAGGCACTGGAATCAATTTATTCTTAAATATATATATATATTAAAAAAAAATCTCTAGGGGAACCAGTTTGAAGCCCAAATAGACCTTTTTAGGTTATATTACTGGTTAACTGCAACATGGAGACATGGTTTATTAAATTATATGTCTTTGGTGTACCACAATCCTGTAACTTTTTGAGTTATGGTGGTTGGCCATGCTACTTTATCATTTATGTCAGATTTTACAAAGACAGCAGCCAGGTTTTTATTTGTTCCATCAAAAATAAATAAATAATTAAAGCACTGTTTTATCTTCTGTACCCTAAGGAATCATTTATGAGTCAAAAAGTGAAGTGTTTTATATTGTATTTTACAACCCATCATTCATGATTCCATCAATAATTCTTGGCTGGGTTAAAAAAAAAAAAACTATGTTCTGACCACTCTACAGCCCAAAGCGTTTTACACGTTAGTCTGATTTATATCCATTCCTTCACTCCGGATGGTATGTGTGTGTTCTAGTGGTTTTACTTAAATACAAGCTAGCGTTTCAGCGTTAAATCCTGGATATAGCATCTGCAGCGTGTGCATGAGAGCGCCTGCACCATATACTTTCAAACACAGATTATGGTTTACAGTTTCAGCTTAACCTCAATTAGGGTGCTGGATATTTGAGAGCTTTCCAATCCACAGTCACCCAACTCAACAGGACAAAAAAAAAAAAAACCCCGGAAACGAAAAGGCTTAAGAATTTGTCGCCCTCTGTGGCATGCGGCATCAACGCTGTGCTTGCTTCTAAGAACAGGAAAGGCCGGTGATTATTTGGTTTATCTGTTACAGCACTGGGGCTCCTTCACCTTCGCTGCATGCCAATCTCACGTCTCACGTTGCAAATGGGAGTTTTGCTAAATACATGTCTGCTCCATTTCCTGCTGCTTTTGAGAAACAGTGCTTTTCCTGTCCATCGCAAAAGCCTGATAGTTATATTAATTAGAAGGAAGAAAACAGAGTTGTATTATAATCACAAAGATCATTCTGACTCGCAATTGATTGCAATATGGGTAAGCTTAGCTAAAGCTTAGCTATTGTTTCTAAATCTAAAACAAGACTCATGATGTTAAGATTAAGCTTAAAAAAATTGATCAGGATGATTGTAACCATTTGAGTTCATATGTATGAGACCACTGAGTCTAATCTCCTGACCAAATCAAACGGTCATTGGTCATTTGCCGATTCCCACCCACTAGTCAGATGTTCCTCCGAGACACGTGAAGCCACTGCATCATTTCGAACTGCTACAGAGCAGCAGAACACCCTCGAAAGAAAGCGCTAACTACCCTCTTCTGCATACATAACCTTACAGACGCCCACAATTGGCTAGTGTCTCTCTGATTGATAGGAGAGAGAGAAATGCCAACCCACCCTCAAAGCCTGCATAGCCAGTTTTGCTGTCTTGGATGCTATGGCATTGCCGAGATCTGAATTCGACGATGTTCTGCTACTTGGAAGCCATCATTATGACTTGTAGGAAAATGTTATATGTTTAAACTTTCCAAGAAACCAGACATCCATTTACCATCCATGATATTTCTTGAGGCTCCTCAGGCCAAGATGACTAGGATTCAAACCTCACCACACTAATCTCCTGTAATTCCTATACACGTTAACCAGTGACTGACTGGTTCCAATCACCAATCACCCGTTATCAAGCTGGATATTGACTTGGCAAAGGGCACATTTGTATAATCTTATCCCCAAATGGCCACTGCTTTTCATTCCATCCAATCAGGAGCCATACCTGATTCCACCTGTTTAATCAGTTGATCTTAGTCTTGAATCAACTATCAGCTGAGGCTTCTGATTCATTGGAGTGTAAGCCATTGGGGAATTGACCATCAAGCCATTGGGGAATTGACCATCAAGGCTACATCTTGGGTGCATTAACTTATACATATTTCACCTTGTTAAATGAATTTACTAAATCAACACATCTACACCATAAGGATCGCTGTTAGACCCTAAACATACAAATCTAAACGTATCTATATCATATCACTGTATCTATAGACAGGTTTGATATATCAAGATATACAGGTCTGGTAAAAAAAAAAAACTGGCAGCAAAACATTGCTGCATTTTAATAAATAAACTTTGAAAAAATAATTTATACTTTTAAATATTCAAAATAGTAACATATTAACAAAAATGCAGAATCAATACAGACTAAAAGAACCATTTAGGATTTGAGTGTGGAGAAAGGAGGAGGTGAAACATAATATATCGTTGGTTAATTTCTTTTTTTTTTTACTCCAAAGGGGGCAAAAGTCATAAAGATTATGTCAAAGTGATTCATACTGATGAATCATATGCAGTATGACCTACATGGACCTGTAGTTCATTCATTCTTCAGGAATCGCTTTATCGCTTTATCCTGGGAAAACCTGGTGTGAGGCGGGAATATACCATTGACGGGAAGCCAATCCATCATGGGATGTCACACACATACATACACACAATTACCTAAAAGGTAATTTGGCATATCCAGTTCACCTAGTGGCATGTTCTTGGGAGATGTGAAGAAACTGGAGAACCCAGAAGAAGCCCACATGGGCATGTGGAGAACCTGTGAAAGTCCACATAGACATTAACCCGAGCTCAGGGTCGAACCCCGGAGCTGTGAGGTGGCAACCACTGTGCTGCCAAGGAACGGAAGCACAAATCCTAAATCCTAAGACACTGAGTGGCATCAAATGAACCAAGACGATGATCAGATCATCTTAGTAATGTGTTAGATGCCTAGATGATATTCACAGATGCAAAACATTTATAGACAATATATTCACAGGTCATCTATTCA
>JAKKZN010000010.1:23450104-23469544 GCA_033441825.1 Pangasius elongatus
CGACCAATGAGAAGCGCTTCCTGAATGTGCCGAAGCCGCAGCTCGTGCTGCCCTAGCGGTTCGAGGTGGTACTGCAACGAAAAGGTTGTCATGGAAACGGCAGATAACAGGAAGTAGCTAATATAATTTAATATTATATAAAAACAGAAAAACGGATGAATGTTATTAAATATAAGACTAAATTCTGCGTTTTTTTTGTAATATGAAAAAAAATAAAAATGTATAAATTATTTATAAAATGTATAGATTTAACTTATATAATAAATTTAATAATATTTTGCAGGTGAGGTTGTCATAGAAACGTCAGGATACAGGAAGTAGAAATAAAAATTATTTTTTTATGTTTTTTTTCTTAATAGTCATAAAAAGAAAAATATGACATTTAACTGTTTTTTTCAGTTAAAAGGAAGTAAAAAAAATATTAAAACAAGATTTTGTTCTCTCTCGTTATTCAACATCATAAAAAATATTATAGTTAATAATATTAATAATTAATTAAATATATTAATAATTAAATAACTATAAAAAAAAACAGGGAAAAAATTTCTCTCAATATTTAACATTACTGAAGATAATAATGACATATTTCTGTTACTTCTTAGTATGAGAAAAAAACTAGAGGGATGCTGTACTGTCATGAAAATGTTAATAAAAAAATAAAAATAAAAATGACTAAAAAACATAAATAGTTTAGTCCTTAAACAGGCAGAGTTTATAATAAAAAAAAATGTTTTATAGTAAATTATTCTAAATTGAAATTTGATGTGTCATTGATTTAATTAAAACCACTTCTAAATTATGATTATAATTAAAAAATGAAATGCATTGATGCAGAATTACATATAAAAAAATGAAATGAAAAAACAAACAAACAAACAAAGTTTTGGCACCCAGGCCTCTGCAGTCTTGCAGTGAGTTTAAGGAAATATAAAGAAAAATCTGCATGTTAGTCTGTGTATCGATGTTCACACTTGTCCAGATTCTGCTTGTTATGATAGTTTACGTCAAAAGAAAAGAAATGATTCATGTGGAATTGCACAGAAAAGCACGAGGTGCTTAGTTTGTATTCGAGGCCTGCAGGCTGAAATGAGCTCTGAGAGCCTGATGGTGGCTCTCGAACATCATAATCCATACTGCTGCCTTTTTTTCGGACAGTCTGTGTGTGTGTGTGTTGTGCTTTTTTTTTTACATCCTGTATTTGCTTTGATGAGGCCTGCTAACCCCCTGAAACAAAACACACAATCCACAATCCACAATCGAAGCCCAGTGCATGGACGTGTCTCTCAATTAGCCGCCCAACCCCACAGCACATCCATCCCATGAGGCTGCGCTCTGTTTTTAACATAATGGCTTCATTGTCAGTGGGAACTCGGTGGGGAAAGGCTCGGGACAAGAAAGTAAAGCGCTCTCCTGCTGCCAAGACGAGATAAGACAGCACTTAAGTTTTATTAAATGATGGCTGCCATTCCTTTTTTATTTGCACACTAAATAGTTTCTATTCCAGGCAGCCGTCCTGCTGAAAAGACATTAGCCACATGCGTACGGATGAAATTTAAAACTGTGATTTTCTGATAGTGTGTGTGTGTGTTGGAGGATTCATTTATATACAACTCTCATGGCTGTAAAATGGTTTAAATTATATTATTAACACAAACACACATAAAGCCACTGCTCAATTTGGTGTTTAATGTTTCATGGAAAGTTCACATAAGGTTCATTTTACACCTCCTTTAACCCTGTTGTAATTATAGCAAAACATGAACAGTGAAAAGCAGATTAAAGATTAAAGAAAAACTCAAGAACTATAATCACAGCTTCTTTATGACACAAGCCAGGTTTCTGTAACATTTACATTTAATGTGCTGCACAAATCGAGTCATGAAATTACAGTCAAGGCAGTCAGATCTTGAATCATATTTCAATTTGGACGCATTTACTGATTAAATTTCCATAACTGATGAAACTGCATGTGCTGCTTTATGAAGAAATCAGCAGCTTTGCATTGTAATCATTTAAATCACCATAATGCTATATATATATATATTTCATATCATCAAAAGGCTTTAGGAAGAAATGCTTCTCAGTTTTTTTTTGTTTTTTTTTTTAACATCTTAAGTGCAAAGCACCTCCACAATGGTTTTGTATCTCAGACATTCCGCCATTAACTAGAAAAAAAACAAACAAAAAAACAAATCGTGTTCATCTTCATGGCTCCTGTCTGACGGAGCTGCTGTTGGCTCTTTACAGACAGAACCAGAAGAAAAGGAAATGAGGTGTTGTTTGGCGTTTTCTCTCTCTCTCTCTCTCTCCTCCTCTTCCTGTGCAGTGACTCTTCACACTGATCCCGGACTCGGACTCGGAGCCGGAGCCGGAGCCAGACTCGGGATTAGAGGAGCGTTTGGGTGGAATGTCACTCAGGGAGATTGGTGTCAGAGCTGATAACAGCAGCAAAGTGATCGCAGTCTGAGATCTCAGCATGTAATTACACAAGCTCTCAGCCACAGTGCATCTGCAGCAGGGAGATAAGAAAAACAGAGCTGATGGGAGGAGGAGGAGGAGGAGGAGCTCCTCCTCTCCTCCTCTCAAGGAGAGGTGAGAAGCAGAGCATCCTCTGCTTTTTTCTTTCGTCGGAGGAGGCGAGGGAGGAAGAGGAGAGGAGGAAAGTTGGAGGGAGGGACTTCTGTACTGATGTTCTCTCCTTCTTCCTCTCTTCTTTCTCTCTCTCTCTCTCTCTCTCTCTCTCTCTCTCTCTATCTCTCACACTTTATTTTTGTCTGTCTGTTCGTCTGTCTCTCCGGTTGAGAATTGTGTTTATTTTTTACATAAGCATGCTGAGAGAAAATAAATAAATAAATTAATAAATTAATTAATAAATAAAATTAAAAAAATGATAGAATGCACAAGGATAAAATAAAAGTACAATAAATAAATAAAAATAAAGTAATTCAATAAAAATAAAACAGAACTACAGTATATATATATATATATATATATATATATATATATATATATACCAAAACAGAGGAGGTACTTTCAATGAAATGGCAGTTTTAAAATAAAAGATTAAAAAAGTGCACAGTGCTTGGCTTCTTCCTCCAAAGTGGTTTTGCGTTCCAACTTTCTGAAGCGTGGTATCATTTACATTTCCTTTACCTATGCAGACGAGATGACACGAGCCACGTTCACCTGCCAGTAGCCCTCAGTGATTCAGTCACACACACACACGTCTCTGCCTCACTTTTATTCAACATAATGGAGGTGCCACGTGATTCAGGTGTTAATGGCATTTCAATGCACAAACCAGTTCATCACAACGCACAAATCATTTCCACTCGAGCATCACACTCATGATGAAAAGCAGTAGTGCTTGTAGTGTGAGCCGTGCGTGAGTCCGTCCCTTCACAGCCCCGGCCTTCACGTTTTGCTGAACTCTTAAATTGGACATGAGTGTAGCTGTTGTGGCGATTGATGAGGTATGACACACCACCGCTTTACTCCACATCCTCCTCTTCACATGCGAGATCCCCCATTTCAGACCCTTATTCAAACCATTACAATAGTCTCTTAAAAGAATAGCCCACCCTGAATCATGTGCATATCAATACATCCTACATTACCCATAATGCCATTTGACTACCTGCTGATAGTGGTGCAGTCTCTTCTGCCTGAAGAGAGCGATGCGGCAGCGCTTTAGTCTTACAGTCCATCCAGCTCACTGCACTCTGCTCAAACAGTTCAGGTGATTGTTTCACAGGATTCATTTCTTTTTCATCACACGTTCACATGCTAGTCTTAATTCTCATGTGATGAATATTATGAAATGCACCTTCACACGTTTCACGTGATCACGTGAGCTTTGGGCTGTACGTCTCCTGGCCTAGAGGTGGCAGTGCTGGACCGCAGGACTCAAACAAGGATCCGGTTTATTCCAAATCTGTGGGGTGTAATGGATTGGGAAGGGAAGGGAGGATAAAAAGGAAAGGAAAGGAAAGGAAAGGAAAGGGGAAAATGGAAAGAAAGGAATGGAAAGGAAAAAAAGGGAAGAAAATGGGGGAAAAAGGAAAGTAAAGGAAAACAGAATGGAAAGGAAAAAGGGAATAAAAGGGGGAGGAAAGGAAAGGAAAAAGTGATGGAAAAAAAAGAAGGGAAAGAAAAAAAGGGAAAAAAGGAAAGGGGAAAAAGAAAATGAGGCTAAAATTAAAAAGGAATAGAAGGAAAAGGAAAGGAAAGAAAAGAAAAGGAAAAAAGGAATGGAAAAAAAGGAAAGGAAATCTTTCAAACCCAGGCTCTGTTTGTGACGCTGCATTAATCGATTAAGAAACTGTTAACTACAGACACATTAAATTCCACAGAAGACTGCAAACACATTCACACAAACACAACACACTGCTCTGCATTCTGCACTGAAATGTGAACAGGAGTGCGGGTTTCATCTCATACAGTAAGTACTGAGTCAAAAAAATCATACTAACTGAAGAATGTACTGACAGGAGACAATCTCAGTTCAGCAAAAAAGATTGATTTTAAATTGTATATAATACTGTAGTTACGGTAGTTACTGTAATTACGGTAATATAGTAGTCACTGCAAAATGGATGTGTACAGTAAGTACTTGATTCGAATATGGTTAAAGTGTAAAAGATTTCAAGATCACACACACTTGCTGTGTGAGACATAATGTGTCTCTACATGTGTGTGTGTGTGTGTGTGTGTGTGTGTGTATCCCTCACCGTGTCTAACCTGTACACAATTACAGGCCCTGGAACAATTTCACAGGGTTCGTCTGGCTACTCAGCAGATAGAGTTGCCATGGGAGCGGAAGAGATTGAAGGAGAAAAAAATTACAGGCTGCCAAAAAGCTGAAAGAGAGAGAGAGAGAGAGAGAGAGAGAGAGAGAGAGAGAGAGAGAGAGAGAGAGAGAGAGAAGGAGCGACGGGAAACAATAGCAGTGTTCTCACAACACAAGCAGAACGTCTGTAAAATCTTAACAAAAGCCCTTTTACTTTCAGTCGCTGCATTTTTTTTAAATTCCGCCCGAAACTCAGCATTTCAAACATGATTTATGATTTAATGAAATATTGAAATCATATTGTGCTGTTGTATTTGATCAGCCTTATAACTTCTTACACAGTGGCATAAATATTCACCCCTCCTTGAACTTTCACACATTTTGTCATGTTATAACCTGGAAGTGAAATGGACTTAAAGAGGGGATGGGATAAAGAGGGGATTAGTCAGAGGAGCAGCCAAGTGTCCGAGGGTAACGCTGGACATGATGCTACCACCACCACGCTTCATGAGAACAGGCAGTTCGGAAAAAATAAAATATATTTTGATATTTTTATTTCTATTAAATACGGAATTTTCCTTTTTAATGTTTTTCCCTGCTTTACTCGATTCCTTATTAGTTTTAATCTTATTTAGTTATTTATTTTATGGTTACGTTGCTATTGCTTTTTACAATGATTTATTTTTAGAATTTCTATCGCAACTAAATTTTTTACTTTCTCTATTTTCTGCATCTTCCCTTTTTTTTTTTTTTACATGCCTGTTTTGTAAAGCATTCTAAGCTGCATTTTATTATCACTACTAAAAAAAAAAGTGTTCACAGTTTTCCTCCTTACTCCAAAGCTGTTTGAAGTTAATAAAAAAAAATAACAGGATCGTAGGTTTCTCCTCTCTCGTCTGCTTCTCGTCGCTCGGCCGGGTTTCCTGTGTGCCGGCCGATGTTGGCGCTGCCATGGAAACGGGGGCAAGCCAATTAAAAACATTGTCGGTGCAAATAACATAATGGCCTGTAATCAACCCAGCAGGAAGCCAGCGGCACTGCCTGCTGAAATCACTCATCACCATAACAACAGCAGCTGGTGCTGAACACTCAAGCTCACCTCATCGCCTCGGCTTTACGGCTCGGGGAACGCAGACTTTTACTCACGACCTCAGGACCGTCAGTGCCATCGTGACAGGATGATGCTCACGATAAAGCCTGCACTGCAAGGGCTCCAGTGATGTGAGGCTGAAAAAAGGTCACAAAGTCATCTTTGTAAATCACCTTTCTCCGATTGAAAAAAAAACGACAGAATTTCAAAATGACATCCATCACAAATACATTGTACATTTAAACAGGAGTATTTATATCATCGGCTTTACCTGGTGCTTTATAATGCTTACAAGGTGAGATTAGATCACGTTATCAAACTTTTATAGCTGATGGTGTCATATGATTTTTTTTTGGACAATCATCTGTTATAGTGAATGACATTTTAATGGACTGAATCCACACACACACACACAAAATGCTGATCAACGGCTATACACATGGAGTATACACACTTATTTCCTGCTTATTCATACAATTATCCACTCAGCCAGTGCATAAAATCATGTTCATCCTAAACGATCTAGTTCAATGATCTCGTGCGCACTGAAGCCTCAGGTTTCTGTTCTCCATGGAACCCGATCTCCATGTGGCCAACCTGCTTGACGTGTTGTGCGTTCTGAGATGCTTTTCTGCTCAGCACGGGTGTAAGGAGTGGTTACTTCAGCCTTCCTGTCAGCTTGAACCAGTTTGTTTCTCCTCTGACGTTTCCGCCCATAGAACTGCTGCTCACTGGACGGGTTTTTTTTGTTGTTGTTGTTGTTGTGTGCGAAAAGCCCAAAGCAGTTTCTGAATTACTTAAAGCCTGTCTTGCACCAACAACCACGCCCTGTTCAGATCACTGAAAAACAATAACAATTGCTGATATGTCATCAGGCATTAGAGGTCCCTGGATATAAATTAGTACAAGATTTTATTTATTTATATCTTTTAAATGATCGCAGAAGAAACGCATTGGTACCGAGGCACATTACCGTAGTGTTACACTTTTCCATGCAGTCCCAAATCTGCGTAATTCCTCAGTGTACATTCCAGAGTTCGGAATGTGTGATCATACAGAAGAGACGTAAAGCTAATTTAGGACAAAGCGTAGAAAGAACCTCCATCATTCCTGCTCCTGCTGGGTAATGACACAGTAATGAAGCAACAGCACAGAAACACAGAGGCAGCAAAAGGAAGAACTGATAAAATGGCCGCAGTAAAAATGATATGACTACATACATCATCCTGACAGAGTGTAATTTTTAAAGGGCTTCCTGGCTCCTCCGAGATGGAGGTTCCACTGAGGGGCTGAGCGACGTGAGCAGAAGTTTCTCAAGGTGCACTGAGGGAGGACTTCAGTTAAAAGGTAAGTATACTGTTAGATAAAAGGGACATATTTGTTCATTGCTTCCGTCAGCTGTTTGCTGTCTGCCTTGCCAACGCCATTCACTGACATCGTATATTTCTCCCAATAAACGCCTCAGTCTGCAAACACAAAACCTCTTCGCTTTTTTGTCCATTTAAAGTTGCATTTAATGCTGTCGAATGTCCATGAGATAAGTTATCACTTGCGTTAAACGGTCCTTCCGCCACATGTCGGAAAACCTCACCGACACTGGAGACTCCTTCCTTAAATATTAAATAAATGTCTCCTTATAGAAACATTCGCTATATCGGTGATTATACATATTTGTTACAACGTATTTGAACAACACGTTAATTGTGAATCAAAATATTGTGATGCATAACGTGTATTGTGATATGATATTTTTGTCATATCGCCCACCCTTGGCTGCCATTACGGAAGCTAAATACAACAGTTTAAGGAGAACCAAGAAAAACCAGCTTAGTTTGGGAAGGATCAGATTATATTTTACACACTTTCACACACTGGAATGATTGGAATATGCTTTATTCACATATGTACAGCTTTTAAACCCAAAATTATCATCACATAAATACGCCTTAAAGTCTAAAACTGAGATGTAGGTCATGAATCGAGGTCATATCCTGTTTCACTTTTCCTCTTCTTAGCCATTTGAGTCTCCTCCTCATAGCCACTTCTGGATTGTTCTTTCACTGTAACAGTTTGTGAGTGTGTGACAGGGAAGCTCTGACCCTGACCCAGGACCTGTCTGACAGTCATGTTTATGCGTGAGGTCTTAAGGTAAGTAGAACACACCTCCCAGTCCTTTTCACACACAGTCTGAATGATTCCATCGTTCAGCTCGTCCTTGTCGACGTGCTGCTCCAGGCAGGAGGGCAGGGGGTGGCCGGCGGGGGCGGGAACGATGCAGGGTACGGCGTGGTACAGCAGGCGACTGGAACCCGACATCGCCATGATGTCACCGCTGCGCATAAACATGGGGATGGGCGGGTCCTGCCGTTTAGTCCCGCCCAGCAGGAAGACCGCCGTCTGTCCGAAGCTGAGACGAAAGCATCACTTAAATCTGGGTATGTTTACGTACTTTAACTCTTAAGGTAATCATTTATGAATTGTATTTTTATAAAACATGTATAAATGTTACATGAAGTTAAGAGTCTGTCTCAAACTCCTCACCTAAAAGAAAGAAGAGGTCGAGTATGATCGAGCTCTGATTCGTCCACGTGGATGCCGAGAGAGGAGTCGGAGCGATAGTAATTCAGAATTCCCGCCTCCGCTTTAAAGCCGGGAAAACCGCAAGCCGCTGCTACTTTGTGGGACAGAGAGTGGAGATCCTCAGGGAAAGGAGTGTAATGATCAGGAGAATAGGTCTGCACAGAAAACACACACACACACACACACACACACAAAGTGCTGCTTTCAGAACAGGAAGTGAACATTAGAGAGAGAGAGAGAGAGAGAGAGAGAGAGGGAGAGAGAGAGAGGTGGTTTAAACTCAAAAGAAGAATGGCTGCTCTTTATCATGTTATATTTTACAACGTATGATGCCCATTATCTAATCAGCACATGGGCGAGATTTCTGTAGTCTTTCATTGGTGCTGCTCTTTACCGAGAGTCTCCGTCCTTCACTGAAAGGCAAAACAAGAACGAAAACAAGAACGAGGTGCTGCTTAAAATTCGCAGGTTGTTGCCAGAGATTTGGCAGTATTAAACCCAGATCAGGGTTAATGAATCCTGAGTGCAACTCCTGACTGATTTAATAGGACAGAAGCCTAAATGTAATTAGCATAGAAACGAGACAGACGAGCGGCGGGTCTCTGCAACTCCACAAGAAACGAAAGAAGGAAACAATGCTAATCAGATTTAGGACAAAGTGCATTGTCTCTGAGGGAAGCCAGCTTCAATAAAGGCCACGGTTTCCCTCAGGATAATAAATCACACACTTGTTCACATTCTCTCTTTCTGTTTGTCTGTTTTGAGCTGCCGAGTTTGGATCCAGCTGGAAATTTGCAGGTTATATTGAAAATGAATACGGGTTTCCGGGCGGCGCAACAGCAAGGCGTTCGCTATTTCATCGGGAGATCGCGACTTCGCAAGTCGATGATGCCACAGCTCCGTGGATGGGAGCGTGGTTAGCTATGAGAGGGATGGCGTCACTCTCTCCCCTGTCAGTCACAGCAAAAATAGCCAATCCTGGGCTTCACGACACAACCACACACACTACGCCTTTGTGTTTTGTGAATATGTAGCTGGTAGTGCACATGTTCACACATATCAGTGCACATATTTGATATTTTTATTCAATATTCAATAACCAAAGATTGATATGCAGGCTGGAGTTTTCCTTTAACACTTGTATCCAAACAATATGCTCGCCTTCCCTTAAGTCACCACAGTATGACATCACATTACATCACATCCCTAATAGAGTTATAAATCCAATCTAAATACATTACTCAGAATGAACAGATAAGATGTCCTAAACCGATATGAATAGGAGCAGCACTACTAAAGCTTGCCAGGAAGGTTCTCAGGGCATCTGGTTGAGACTGGGGGCGTGCACTGTGGGACAGGAACTGCACAGTACGCAAGAAAAGAAGTCACTCGAGTATGAGGTTTTTACTTTCAAGTGAGCAGAAAGATATGAACATTGCGCAACAAAGACCACGTACATTAACATGAAAAAGCGACTAGCGTGACTGATTTGCAGCATCCTTAGTAACTGCCTGGTCAGGGTTGCGCTGGTTTAAATTAGATTATTAGTTTGTTTATATTCTGAGAAACATAACCAACTAAATTTGTTAGAAAATAATACAGGCCGGAACGAATGCAAATAATAGCTGTGTGGGCAGGATTACAAAAGAAAAAACAAAAACAAAACAGCACTGCCCACAACTCGAGTTGAGACCAATTATGAACTAGAGTGATGCAGCTGAGGCTGAGGAACTGTCTGAACTGTCTCACACACACACACAAACACACACAGAAGCAGATACAGTAAGCATTACCTTAGTATCCCAGTTGTAATGGTAACCCAGAGTCACCCAGCGGAGTTTCTCCAGCAGAGTCCTCGGCTCCCTCTGCCCTTTCTTCCTGCACAAACCAACAGCTACGTTAACACATCGGCAGAGAATCTGAAATGACTGATCAACTTTAAAAGGAAACTGAACACGCAGGAGTGTATAAGGTGATAGTATGAATATCCTCACATGATGTTAGAGTGTTTTCACACACACACACACACAATCTGCTGTGTTCTCGCTCTCAGTGAGGTTCAGGGTTAAGGGTCTTGCTCAAGGACCCAAAAGAAGCATCGATACTGAGTGCACGTCCACGAGCGTCTGATCATCACCCCACGTCCAAGCATACTCTAATGAGAAAGCGGTTCGACTCGGAATCGACTCGACTGCAGGGAGTGAAACAGACATGCCGAGTGTTTTGATTTGGACCATTTTGTGTGTGTGTGTGTGTGTGTGTGTGTGTGTGTGTGTGTGTGTGTGTGTGTGTGTGTGTGTGGGTGGGGTCGGTGTTAAACGTGAGCTGCTAAAGAGCCGCGATTTTTCTCTGCGATTTTTCTGATTTCTACACACACTTGGCTTGGTTTCTTTACCTTTATCCCTCGCCCTTTTCCTGGCAAATGAACAAATGCGTTTTATGAGTACATTTTCAGCCATACACTCCCCTCAGCCAAGGTTTTTTTTTTTTTTTAATTTCATTCATTTAAATATGTGCAGTGTGAAACCAAACCCTTAGATACAGAAGAGTAATGTCCATTTACTGTAAAATGAAAACAGATTTAATATAGAATATCAAAATGAACAGGAATTCAGAGTGAGATTCATAACTGTGTTAAGAATATCCTGCATTCATAAAAATGTAAAAAAAATCCAAATCCATTAACATTTGAGAGTTCTGGATTTGTGGTGTGTTTGTCCTCTGCAGAGGATCTGAACAAGTGAACAAGTTTTTGGATATAATACAGACGTTAAATCGAGTTTTTCCCCTCATTGTAGAAATATACATCAATATTTTTTTCTCTGGATTAACCCGAGATCAGGATTAAAAACCACTGAAATATCCCGTAAACACGAATAGAATTTGAGCATCCAGGAATGAAGCGGGATTTACCGAAAGCTGCCTACGCTCTTCTCCCAGATGTTCTCCGTCTCAGCAGGTGACATGTGCATGTCCAGGTTACACACGTTGGGTTTCTGGGTGTAGGTCTTCAGACACTGTTTGACCCAGTAGTGCTGTGAGCCAGGCAGGAAGGGATTGGAGATGAATAGAAACCCTGGGGGAAATCATTTTTTTAATATGGATTAAAAAAGAGCATTAATTAATTAATTAATTAAGGTGTCAGATAATCCAGCTATTGACGTATTGATGATCAGAATCAAGAAAGCAACAGTGCTTTGGTAAAGAAATTCAATAATAAACATAACTTTGATAACTGTGAGTACCATCAATGTAACAAAAACAGATCTTTACGCTTTGTTTCAAGAACCACTAATCTAAGGAACCCTTGAGGAACCCTTGAGGAACCCTTTCTTCTAAGGAGTTATGTATGTGCACATTTTGCTTTTCAGTGTGGCATGTTTTCTTCAAGCCACTAATAAAAGCTGATACCGTCTGCATTTCGCTCTGGCGCAGCGTCTTCTCCATACTGTTTTGGCTCACGAGACGAGGAATCGGTGATGTTTCAGTAGTCAGTACGAAACGTCTGGCAACATCAGCAAGCTCAGTACCTGGATATCCATGAAGCCCAAACGCTCTCCACTCTTTAACAGGCTGAAGTCCTGCTCTGAAAGCAGCTTCCTCACTGACGCTGCCATGCTTCAATTCAGCTGCATAAACCTGCACATAAAGCCAAGAGGAACTCAGGGTTATCATATATGTGGGGAAAACTTGTATGTCATAATCTAAGCCTAATAATGAATGTGTTATTATTTAACAGTGAAAAATGTCTAATCGTTAATGTGGTGAAGGTTTCTTTAAGGACATGTTTATTGAACAATTTGGGAAGGAGTCTCCAGTGTCAGAGCTCAGTAAGGTTTCCGACAGAGGAGTTAATGCTTTGCTGTAACTCCACATAGCGGTTTTTTTTTTTTTGTCTTATTAACTTCAAGAGATGAAAAAAGAGAGGCTGATGAGGGAATGACTCACATTTATAGCTGTTATATCGCAAGTGAGAACATGAACTAACTCGTTTTATGGATGTTTTCAACATTAAATGTAACTATAAGTGGATAAAAAGTATGACGCTTTGTTCTTTAATAAATAAGACAGTGTAATTGTTGTACAAGACAAATTAAACACTTCAAGACATGATCTTATTGAAAAATAATCATCTTTAGGTCATCACACCAGAACAGTGTTTTATTCCTTACTTAATGCGCACACACACACACACACACACACTCTCTCTCTCTACTGCCATCATTAACAGCCATTACAGACCACTAAGACACATTAAAGAACCATTAGAAAGACATAATAAAGTAAGTGGAAGTCCAGAGAAATCTACACTACACTCTCACACCTGATCTAATGCCACGCATCATCAAAACAACAATCCGCCACTGAAGCTGTGCACGCGCGCTGCACGTGCACGCGCGCTAACAACGCTCCGGTTTAACGACTCACCAGTTCGTTTCCTGCTTTCTTGGAAAAATCAATGACGTCACTAAAATCAGGCGGCGGATTTCTCCGTTTATAAAACTTGAACAGTTTTCTAAACGCATCCTCGCCCTGCTCCACCATGGACGCCGCCATCTTAGCTGTCATCGCTGACCTATGAACTTTCAACTCTCGACGTCAAAACACAAAAATATTTAATCGCAAAACGAAAAATGTAAATCAAATTAATTTTTAAAATTCATATCATGCACATGGTTGATTCATTTCACTTTTGCATTGGTGTTAAATGCTAAACGCTATAAGGAGAAAAAAAGGCCTGTGTGTGTCACGTGATCCGGGTCATAGGTAGACGTGTTTTCTTTTTTTCCCCTCCAAGGACGAAACATGGCGGCATCCAGTAAGAAGGTGTTTGAGCTTTTTGTCTCAAAAGTCCCTTGGACTGTCGCAACGAGTAAGTAATTAACACATGCCGCTGATATACTGTGATTTATTCTAGTTTATATATGATTTATGAAGGTTTATTATAAATATGTGAAGGTATAACGATTAATCTGACATTAGCTAACCGGCTAAATGTGCAACTTAAAATGATTCACTTACTGTTTCCTGTAAGACGGCATACATTTTAACGCCTGCTGCGTCAGGTTGTATTCTTAATTTAAACCGAAATAAGTCAGTATATTTATAATATTTATATTTATATTAAATATTAAATAATTGGCGTGTGCCGTGAGGTTGTGAGTCGATTCTCTGGTTCCATTCATTTACACATGAGTCGACTCCGAAGCTTCACAGTAGATTCAATGTAGTGAACTAAGTTGTTACTGATTTTTAAGAAGTCTTTGTTTTGTGTTTTAACAGCTCATTGCCTGTACTGTGATTTATTATTCTGTAATCGTTGATTGGGTAAAGAATTGCGTGGAATCGATTCCCAACAATTTGAATCACAATCAGAGTCGATTCATGTTTCTGCAATGAACAGGCCATGTGTCTGATAAATCTGAGCTGTGCGCTGATTGGAGAATTTCCCAGCGAGTATGATCTTCTAGCCAATTGTAATAGAGGAGGCGGGATTTGTAGGGCTTTAGGTGGTCTTTAATTACTGTTTCCCATGTAAATGTCATCACTTGCGTACAGCTGAACAGTTTATTTCTGTCCTCCTTTCAGAGGAGATAAAAGAGTATTTCGGGCAGTTCGGCCAAGTGAAGAAATGCCTCCTGGTTTTTGTAAGTATATTGTCATTTTTTTGTTGTTAAAAAGCCATTATGATTGCGTATGTGACATTTTCATGGGCTGTTTTTATTACCAGGACAAAGAGACAGGCTTTCATAGGGGCTTTTGCTGGATTGGCTATTCTTCAGAGGAAGGGCTGCAGAACGCACTTCAGAAAGATCCTCACATTATGGAGGGAAGCAGGGTACGTAGTCTCAGGATAAACAGCAATCTGTTTCCTGTTAATCGTATGGAAGTTCAGTATCAAACAATAAAAAAACATGAATCTTTGATAAATGAGGTATATTAAAGTATTTGGGATGCTTGCCTACAAACTCGTGGTCAAGATAAGCAACATGTGCATTTTAACACACACACACACACACACACACACACACACTCACACACACAAGCTGTATATCTATTTTTCTTTTGGTTTAAAGAAAATAAATGTGCAAATTTTGAGCACTATTTTACCCATCATTAGTCCACATCCTCCAGAGACGACTCCCATTTTCTCAGGGAGTGTTATATGATAGAAATCACATGTACTTTATTCAGATATGGATACGATCCAGACTGCTTCCTTTCATGGGAATTGAAGGAGTTGATTATTCAGTCTGAGTATCAAAGATATTCAAATCACCAAAATGGCTACCCTTACTATGTAGTGTACTCATGTATGGAGTAGGAATTATTTGTGATTAAGTCTGTGTTTCTCAGTTGGAGCAAAGAACTACTTCTGCACTGCAAGTTTTGGTTTACAAAAGCACTGTAATATAGAAATTACTCCTTTTGCTCTTTTTTAAAGATTGTATTGATTGATATTTTTGTATTTATATTGATTTTTTTTCTCCTCCAAATGCAGCTCCAGGTACAAAAGAACAGACGGCCATTTATGGGGAAAAAAGCAAATAAAGAAGCTGATGAAAGCTGAATGGAAACACTGACTCTGTAATGTTTTTGTTTTTGTCTGTTATTACAAATATGTAACTTATGTCTATGAAATTAACATTGTCTTTGTGTAAAATCAACTTTGCAACTTTAAAATAAATGTGCTATTGTCGTGTACTGGTTTTTGCTTCAGTGAAAAGTTTGATGCCGAAGACCAAACAGGCAACTTTTTTTTTTTTTTTTTTTTTGATGACACTCTTATTCAGCATACTTTCTTAGACAGGACTATAGAATAAGGAAAATAAGATATTACTTGGCTGTATACTGAAACAAAAATGATAGTTAAATACTGTCATGGCCTAAATAATACTAGGAAGACTGAATACATTTGTATTTAATTTGTGTAACTTAATACTTGGAACATGAATTTCACTGGTACTTCAAGCTCTAGGGTCCTCCTACATCCCTAATGTCTGGAATCAATAACAAAACCTGGTTTTATAGTGTTTATGTACATATTAGTTGCATTGTTCGTCTAATACATTATCATTTTTACAACTATTCAATTACACTTGGACTTGTACATTGGACGCTCCACATAAACACGTTAAACAATGTGTGTAATTGATGATTAGGAGTTTTATATTTTAAAATATGGAAGGAGTCTCCAGTGTCAGCACTTTGTCACAGTCAGAGGTGTAGAGGTTCACAGTCACAGTCACAGTCAGAGGTTTTCTAACAGCATCAGGACAGAGGAGTTTACACTTTCCTCCCTGCTGAAAAAAACCCAATACAAACCCTCATAGACTTTGTAATAGATTTAATGGTTATAATAGGAATTGTATTGGTCCCTGTGGGTCTCTACTGGTAATTTGGTGTCATGTTATTTATAGTGGATGCCAGTAATGGTAATGGTATTAATGGTTAACAGCTGATGGTTTGTAATGGTATTTGTAGTGGAAACCATTAGAATATATATATATATTTTCAGCAGGGCTGTTTCTCTAAAATATGACGAGCTGCGTTTTTGTATTATTACCTTGAAGAGAAAAATGATTGGCTGGTGAGGTAATGACGGTTTAAAGCTGCTGTAACGGAAGTACTTCAAGATCTAAATTGATTTAGGACGTTCCACAACATTAAATATACCATAAAGATCTAAATGTATGCGTTTTTTGTTTGATAAATAAAGTGTTGGAAATTGCTGAGGTATAAGAGGAAGAAAGCACTTCAGGACATGCTTTTATAATAAAAAAAAGTCAATTTAAACAGTAATTTTTGTATGTATGTATGTATATATATATATATATATATATATATATATATATATATATATATATATATATATCAAATAAATGCATAAAAGGGGTGGGTGAATACTTATTATTAGGTGGTCATAAAAGGGTCAGTGAGTTTGTATTAGGTTACATAAGTATTACTTTTTTATTATTTGGTTTTGTTAATAAATTTTACTGTCTTTTTTAGTCTTTGTGGTACTTTCTTATAGCTGTAGCTTAACTTGAACACAGTCACATCTGAGGTAAAACTTTTAGCTCGTATTTTATGTATTAGTACACAAACACTAGTGCTGTCATAATTCTCTTTTAAACCTCATTTTTAATCATTTTAGAGCTCAATTCAGAGCCAAATGCGAAAAGTTCCCACATACTTAGCGCGTTTCAGTATCAGCTAACTACGCTAGCCGAAACGGACGCGTTAACACACTGCAACTTCCATGATGCATTGCGCGCGACGAAGGCGGAAGGAAACATAAACACGTACCGGTGAGTGAATGACAGCGTGTGAGCGCGTGCAGAGCAGCTGAAGGTGAATTATCGAGGTTGAAAAAGGATTTACGGTGATAAAAAAAAGCCTCATTTGCACTCACTGTATCAGGCTGTGCTGCGACAGAGTGTCTGGCTCACGAGTTTGTGGTACGAGCGTCTTTTATTTGATGAGAATGCTTGCATAACAACATGCTGTAGTGTAGTGTCTGTGCTTTTATACTGAGATCAGCTGCATGATGAATAAATACACAGCAGTGCAGAAGATCCACGACTTAATGTGCATTATTTTCCAACAGCATCACGTCCTGAAGTGTTTTATTCCTCCTATACCGCAGTGAAATGCCAAAGATAATGCTGTAGTATTTATTAGAGAACTTTATTATGTTGTGGGAATTCAACAAAACGAGTTAGTTCCTGTTCTCACTTTTGTTATAGCAGCTATAAACAGTCGTTTTCTTCCCCAGCTTCCTACATTTCTCTCTTAAAGTTAATAACAGACAAAAAAAAAAAAACACAGCTTGCATGTTGACGAGAAAGCAGAAAGCGTAAACTCCTAAACCTCCTGAATCGTTAAAATAAACCCCAACTGTTACAAAACACTGACACTGAAGACTTCTTCCTTCCGTAAACATAAACATCTCCTCACACGTCACCATTATAGACTATTATACACTTTATTTCTTAAACAACAATTGATTTTTACTATATGTATTACTAGTTTTAGTGTATGTAGAGCGTGCGTAAATTGTTACTATAGAAACGATAAAGTATTACAACAAGCGCATTAATACGAACCTGCGATTAATTACAGACGGAACTACTGTCAGAACTCGAGGCGATTTTAAAATCAGCGTAACACACGCCCTCGAGTGGTTTATGGCTTTTAGAAAATGGTGACAGAAACGATATTAGGAGATCCAGTGTAATAAACACTTTAATATATTGTTAGTAATATTTGCAGTAAACAATTATTTTGCTGAGCAATATAGCTTGTAAACAGTTTGCTTTGGTTGCTAAGCAACATAACGGAAAACTTTGCGTACTTTTTGGACCTAACAATGGTTTAAGTGTAACAGTGTTACTTGTTTACAGTGATCACAGGTGCGCGTATATATAACAATATATATATAACAAAATCTCTCCATTTTATAAAGAACCAATCAGATTCCAGGCTTCAGTAGCGCCGTGGTATAATATAAACTCTGAAAAAAAGATGATGATTGTAAACAAACTTGTCATTGCAGTTTTAAAAGATAGTGTTTAAACAGTTTGGTATGAATGATGAAGCTTGTTTAGAGAGTGGGAGTTTATTGCGTAGTTTGTTTGCAGTACCTCACATGGCCGTGCGACTGCTGAAAGTGTCGTCTGTCACGACTGCGCTCATCGCCTCGTCTGGATTTTACTTGTACTCCCAGAAAGTCGACCTGAACGACCTCAGCATCGTCAGATTCGGCCGAGCGGCTGCTACGGTAACGTAACAAACACTAACCATTGGCTTCATTTTTTTCAGAAACTGAGAACAGAACCCGCAAGACATTTTGTTTCGATTGGGTCCATGAGTACTTATCATGTACTTAATAATAAACAAGAATTCAGATAGGTAGTATGTAATTTACAACATTCAAAAATATATATTTTTAAATTAGGTATCAATTTTCCAATAAAAAAGAAGAATGTGTTCTAAGAGTGATATGTTATTAATATGTATTATGATATTTATTACACATATAGTGTACTATTATAGGGTTTAAAACCCCAACTACATTCAAAAATATTTTTTATACATATGATTATATTATATTTGCAATTAAATAATGAAAACAATTAAACAAATACTCCATCAAATCCCTACATCTTACTAGGTAGTGAGCATGTATAGTGAGTAGTGAATAGTGTATAGTGAATAGTGTGTAGTGAGTAGTGTACAGTGAGTAGTGTATAGTGTATAATGAATAGTGTGTAGTGAGTAGTGTACAGTGAGTAGTGTATAGTGTATAATGAATAGTGTGAAGTGAATAGTGTATAGTGTCCAGTGAGTAGAGAATAGTGTATAATGAATAGTGTGTAGTGAATAGTGTATAGTGTATAGTGTCCAGTGAGTAGTGAATAGTGTATAATGAATTGTGTATAGTGAATAGTGCATAGTGAGTAATTTATAGTGAATAGTGTACAGTGAGTAGTGAATAGTGTATAATGAATAGTGTTTAGTGTACAGTGAGTAGTGAATAGTGTATAGTGGGTAGTGAATAGTGTATAATGAATTGTGTATAGTGTACAGTGAGTAGTGAATAGTGTATAGTGTACAGTGAGTAGTATATAGTGTACAGTGAGTAGTGAATAGTGTATAGTGTCCAGTGAGTAGTGAATAGTGTATAATGAATTGTGTATAGTGAATAGTGTATAGTGAATAGTGCATAGTGAGTAATTTATAGTGAATAGTGTATAGTGTACAGTGAGTAGTGAATAGTGTATAATGAATAGTGTATAGTGTACAGTGAGTAGTGAATAGTGTATAGTGTACAGTGAGTAGTGAATAGTGTATAATGAATAGTGTGTAGTGAATAGTGTCTAGTGAGTAGTGAATAGTGCATAGTGTACAGTGAGTAGTGAATAGTGTATAATGAATAGTGTATAGTGTACAGTGAGTAGTGAATAGTGTATAGTGT
>JAKKZN010000010.1:23469644-23491375 GCA_033441825.1 Pangasius elongatus
TAGAGAGTGGGAGTTTATTGCGTAGTTTGTTTGCAGTACCTCACATGGCCGTGCGACTGCTGAAAGTGTCGTCTGTCGCGACTGCGCTCATCGCCTCGTCTGGATTTTACTTGTACTCCCAGAAAGTCGACCTCAACGACCTCAGCATCGTCAGATTCGGCCGAGCGGCTGCTACGGTAACGTAACAAACACTAACCATCGGCTTCATTTTTTTCAGAAACTGAGAACAGAACCCGTGTTAGAATCAGTGAGTAGTGAATAGTGTATAATGAATAGTGTGTAGTGCATAGTGTATAGTGAGAAGTAAATAGTTTATAGTGAATAGTGTATAGTGTCCGGTGAGTAGTGAATAGTGTATAGTGTCCGGTGAGTAGTGAATAGTGTATAGTGAATAGTGTATAGTGTCCGGTGAGTAGTGAATAGTGTATAGTGAATAGTGTGTAGTGAATAGTGTATAGTGTCCGGTGAGTAGTGAATAGTGTATAATGAATAGTGTGTAGTGAATAGTGTATAGTGTCCGGTGAGTAGTGAATAGTGTATAATGAATAGTGTGTAGTGAATAGTGTATAGCGAATAGTGTCTAGTGAATAGTGTATAGTGAGTAATCTATAGTGAATAGTGTATAGTGTCCAGTGAGTAGTGAATAGTGTATAATGAATAGTGAGTAGTGAATAGTGTACAGTGAGTAGTGAATAGTGTATAATGAATAGTGAGTAGTGAATAGTGTACAGTGAGTAGTGAATACTGTATAGTGAAAAGTGTATAGTGAGTAGTGTGTAGTGAATAGTGTATAGTTTAAAGTGAGTAGTGAATAGTGTATAGTGAATAGTCTGTAGTGTATAGTGTACAGTGAGTAGTGAATAGTGTATAGTGAATAGTCTATAATTTACAGTGAGTAGTGAATAGTGTATAGTTTACAGTGAGTAGTGAATAGTGAATACTGTATAATGAATAGTGAGGAGTGAATAGTGAATACTGTATAGTGAATACTGTATAGTGAATAGTGAGTAGTGAATAGTGAATACTGTATAATGAATAGTGAGGAGTGAATAGTGAATACTGTATAATGAATAGTGAGGAGTGAATAGTGAATACTGTGTAGTGAATACTGTATAGTGTACAGTGAGTAGTGAATAGTGAATACTGTATAGTGAATAGTGTATAATGTATAATGAATAGTGAGGAGTGAATAGTGAATACTGTATAGTGAATAGTGAGTAGAGAATAGTGAATAATGCATAGTGAGTAGTGTATAGTGAATAGGAAGCCATTTTGAATTTGATCTAATTTGGATTATTCCTGCATGAAGAGGAGTTAAAGATGGCAGATTTTTACATCGTAACATTTTAAATACAGAAACAGATACAACGTTAAGTTTTAGTGACATTACTTCAGACAGTGTTGAACATTGTGGTGTATCGTGTGATCATCTGCACCTGACTGTAGCCTTCTAGCTGTTTGTAATGTGTAGAGGTTTAATGTGAATTTTGCTAACACACACCGAACCTTTTCACGTTTTAGACGGCGGTCATCAGTTATGACTATCTCACCTCTCTGCGAGAAGTTCAGCACGGGACCGATGAGTACTGGACCCTCAAATCAGAGGTGGGTTTTCTGCTTTCGCTCCTGTAATGATGTGGCACACGCAGCGTTTCAGAACGAGCTCACGCTAACGCGCAGAATTTTCAAAACGCCGTTTTTACCTTCTTAGTTTTTAGTCGGTTTCCTCAATGTTTCCAAGGTGAAATGTGAAAAATAGAAACCAGCATCATGTCTGATCCATAACTGTGCATAACTTTATTTATTCATTTATTTATTTGTTTGTTTGTTTGTTTGTTTGTTTTAATTTCCAAGGTGCATTTTGTAAGATTTTGCACTGTGGAATTTGCTACCATGAAAAATAGAATTATTCATATATTTAAACTTATAACTCATTTTAATCTGAAAAAAAGGAACGAAAAGGAGGAGAAAAACCCCAGAATTTGTTGGTTTCTCTGCTATTTTTTTTTTTTAATTTTTATTATTAAACCAGTCACACCCCCTTCTTCTGAGCACAATAATGACTGATGCATACGTTACATTTTTATGGATGATTAAAGCTATTTAAAAAAATTTAAATGATGAAGAAAAGAAGAAAAAAAAGCAAAGAAATTATTTTTTTATTAAATTGTGCTTTGTTTTTTTTTTTTGTTTGATCATAAAAAAAAATCACGAAACACTCAGCTCAAAAAGAGTTTCATAAAACAAGAGAATAAGTTTGTTTTTTAAAAAAAATGAACAAGACAATTGCGAATTGTGAATTTTATTATCATTGTGATATCTTTTAGCGTATAACTCCGCCTTCTAGGTTTAGGCCACACCTCCTACCTGAGTCAGATGCTGGTGTGGAGTGAATTAAGTAGCAAGTGATTCAACTTTAGCTCTTTTTTGTGTTTCTGTGATGTTTTTTTTTTGTCCATTTTTATGCACAGTTCTGATGTTAAACTGGTAGCTGTAAGATTATCCTGTACTTGTAGCTTCTGCGCCAAACTAAGGCTAATTTTAGCCGGCAAATATCTTTGGGCTGGGAGGAAATCTGTGTGCGTTTTATTTTGCTGCCTGGTCGGATGGAGGCTGGGGAAAGGTCAGTGTGTCTGAGCAGCCGCTGAAGCCTGACGAGCGAAATTCAGCCGTACAGAGTGTGATAGCACACACACACACACACACACACACACACACACACGCGGAGCGGGGCCTGCTGTCAAGCCTCACTACACTCGCTGATTAGAATTAATGCAAGCCCCTGGATTGATATAGAGAAGAGATTTGCCTCGTAATTATTATGAAGCCGTAGAGGTGATCCAGTTCGCTCGGTCGTATGAAGGGAATTTTTTTCCCCCCTCGTCACAGCTGGAATATTAGGTGTGGACAGATAAACAGATAGATGATCGCTGTTCAGGCGGTGTTAGACAGGACATATCTGACATATCAGATTGTTTATCGCTACACAGAAAAGTATTTCCTGGAAACATCATGATAAGGACTTGATAATTACAAATTGGTCAATTATGTTTTGCGGATGAGCCAGAATGTTCTACCGTGATGTTTTCTAAATTCCACGTATCACGTAATTATTTGAGCGGACTGGGGTTATTGCAGGTCATCGTATTTAAGCATTCGTTTAAATTCCATGTCGATATGTTTGTAGATAGATATACGAGTATATGTTCGAGGCTAACATTTATTCATATCTCAGTTAGTTGAATTCTCAATTCCGATTGGTCAGAAGGTGTCGATTCGTTTTCAATAACAGCAGCAAACCACAGGTTTATATTTATATCGTTCCAGCACGCTATCGTTTCCATAGCAACAGCTCATTCACGGGGTCTTGTACAGCGGACACCCCACATAAACGGGTTTAAATTCGTGCATAATCATTGATATGGTGAATTTTTCTGTGAGAAGACCTTCCAACATTTAACATTTAAGGAAGGAGTCTCCATTTTCAGAGGTATACTCTAAGGTTTCTGACGTGGGAAAGTCTTCAGGAGTTGACACTTTTTTTGTGGTTTTCTCTGTAACATGAGAAGCATTTTTTTTTTTTGCCTTCATAACTTTGAGAGAGTGAAAAAAAAGAGAGGCTGGTGAGGGAACGACTGTTTGTAGCTGCTGTAAGGTAAGTGATAACAGGAACTCGCTTGTTTCATGGACGTTCCACAACATATCCGCTATAAAGGGATAAAAAGTATGACGTTGTTTTTAAATAAATAAAGATTGTAGCTGCTGGTAAATTGTGGTGTAAGAGGAGTAAACACTTCGGGATGGTAACGGTGACTGTGCTTCATCATGTCAGCTCATTGTTGATTATTTTCCTATGGCAGCTCCAGGCTGAGTTGTTGTTGTGATGATGCTCCTTCCTCACAAACCCTTACATACAAGACTTTTCCAGCAAAAACACCAGCTGCTTTTGTTCTTTTGCTCGATCTTTAGCCCTTGACAAATTTCTACCGCAGTCTCGTTTGTAGGCGTCCGTGTACCTCCCGCCGTCGCGCCGTGAGCAGTGAGTAGGGGATTGCGGGTCGTGTCCCAGCTGCCGTGCCGCTCTGATGGCCCATGCGTTACGACTGCTCTTGTAATGAGGGCCGTTCCACGCAGTTAACCGTCCCTCGGCTCCCCGAAACCCGGGCCAGCTGCTCCTCGTACCTCTGAAAAGACTCTCCTAGACCATTAAATCATTGTGTATTGTGTTCATCAGATGATGTGAAGTGTCTCTTGGGCCGGATTTAGCTTTCGCGCTGACCTGCTGTGACTCACGTTCGCGCACGTGAGAAACGCTGTGTGTCAGGTATAGTACTGTACAAGTCATAATCATGGCAGTTTTCTTGTTATTGAAAACGCACTGCTTGTATTGTTTGATGTAATATTTTCACGAGTTCTGGTTTGTTTGTGCCGTTCGTTCTACTCTACTCTATTCTCTTATATTTTTGTTTTGTTTGATTGTGTTCTGTTCTAAATTACACCGTTTAGCCTGAAACACAGCGCTCTTTCCTCTCCACACACTAACAGTAGGCAGCTCTCCCGATTGGCAGGTGATTACCTGAGAAAAGTATTTTAATCCCGGCCCGACGCCCCCTGCTGTGTTCCCCTCACTCTGTTTCACTGCCGTGTCATTATGGTGTGTGTTGCTGTGTGTGTGTGTGTGTGTGTGTGTGTACAGGGCTCATCATGAGTCTGAGAAGAGAATCTTCACACTGTCGATTATGAACACTGTGGAATAAACAGTGACGCTCATGTTCCCCATGCCAGAGTAAATCTGCCGTCTCTCTCACCGTCCACTTCGTATCTGCTGGAGCCGAGCGCTGGCTTCTCTCCGGCCTGCTCTGATTACGGAGCGGGGAACGCCTGCGGATTTAGACGACAGCACGGCTTACACGCTGCGTATGAATAATGCATGTGGCAGAGGCAGGAATGCAGGTGCTCGCGCCACTCTCTCGCTCTTTTCTCCACGCAGCTAACGTATGGGATCTGTTTCTGCGTCTCGGGATGGGGTGAACACCACTCCAGCTGTGGCAGGACATGCCAACTGTCTTTAAAAGCACTCCCGCTTCCTGTACATGTTATAGTCAGGATAATGATTTATCTTCTTCCCATGATCCTTATGATTCATATTCTTTCGTTTTTGCTCGTTTCAGGCAGATGTTGGGTTCGTAAACGTTTAACCCTCTGAAGTCTGTGAATTTCTATTCATTTTTGATACCTATTACTATTCCATTCAATTCAGTTCCTTCAGTCTAATTCCTTTCCATTCCTTTCCCATCTCACTCTATTCTATTCTATTCTATTCCACGCCTAACTCATCCCATCCCTTTCTTTTCCTTTCCATTCCATGCGCATCTCATCCCATTCCTTTCCTTTCCTTTCCTTTCTCTGTTTTTGATAACTACTACCCTAACATTCAATTCTATTACAATTCATTCATTTCTTTTCATTTCCATTCAATTCCCAGCCTATTCAATTCCATTCCATTCTATCCCGCTCCTACCCATCCCTTCCCATCCCATTCCTTTGCCTTTCTTTTTTTCTCTCTTTCTGTTTTTGATGCATATTAACATCCAATGCCGTCCCATTCAATTCTATTCTGTTTCATTCAATTTCATACCATTCTATTTCATTCCATTCCCATCAAGCCCCATTCCATCCTGTTCCATTTCTCTTCTATTCATTTCTTTCCTTTCCTTTCTCTGTTTTTAATATCTATTACCATACCATGGCATTCCATCCATGGCATTCCATTTCCATTTCCTTTCCATCCCATTTCCATTCCATCCCATTCCTTTCCATCCCATTCCTTTCCATCCCATTTCCATTCCATCCCATTCCTTTCCATCCCATTCCTTTCCTTTCCTT
The DNA here is from genome assembly GCA_033441825.1 of Pangasius elongatus. Taxonomy (NCBI): domain Eukaryota; kingdom Metazoa; phylum Chordata; class Actinopteri; order Siluriformes; family Pangasiidae; genus Pangasius; species Pangasius elongatus. The sequence continues at coordinate 23,475,531 of JAKKZN010000010.1, forward strand.
TAATTGAAGGTCTTTTTTCTTTATGAATGTTTATTCTCACCACAAGTCACAGATCAATTGCTCACGTCACCATAATTTTGTTGCCAGTCTTTCAGTCCCACCTGAGTTACACTTCTTTTACAAGCAGACAAAAAAAAATGCACATTTTGTCTAAGGGTTTAAGGTCTATTATTGCTGTATTTTATCCGCTAATGGAATCTTTCTTTTCCCGTAGTGGAATTCAATTACGGTCCACAAGATGATTTTAATTTATAACACAGATTCTAAATTCATTTGGTGGGCCGTAAAGTAGTAACAGAATGAAGAGTACCGATGCATCTCCATGCCACGAGATGTCCTCCAGCTTCTTCCAAATGCTCCTGTGAGCCGACGTTCTCTGAGCTTGTAGTTTTCACTTACTCAGGCGTGGCTTGGCACCAGCTGCTCTTCCCCAGAGAGACGCCTTTTACCATTATTTCAGGTGGAATGCTTTCAAACTTGGACAGGCTGTTTGTATTTGTTTATATGTAAGTATCTTCATGTGTGTGTGTGTGTGTGTGTGTGTCTCCTGCCCATCTGCTGTAACCCTATCTCCGAGTCCTTGACCAGCCCTCACGGAGCATTAGCACAGCAAATTAGCCTTCAGTGAGGGGTTTATTCCGCACGACTTCTCCCCAGAGAAGCGCTGATGGGCTCCTCATGGCTCTCCTGCTCCAGCCGAGCAGAACCGCTGTCTGAGATTCTGACGGCTGGGGAGCGACTGAAGTGTACAAGCTACAAGGGCATCGCAAGACATTTCTCCTAAGCGCTGCTTATCCACCCTACACACTTCCTCTCGGTGCAGATAAGCGTTTGCCTCAGTTCTGGCGTCTAAACTGATTATTAAAATTTGGTTCATATTTTGCCAATCAGAGGCGTGGCCTTAGCCCGTGTAATAAAATGTAAGAGGTGTGGCCTCTGTGCCGGATTATTAAAACAAAACAAAGGAGGTGTGGCCTCTGTGCATGCCCAAAAAATGTGTGCGTAGGACACTGGGACATATCGAGTCCAAATTAAGGGGGCGTGGCCTATGTGCCTTTCAGTCCAAAGGAAGAAGGCATCTGTGTGTGTCAGAAAGTATTATGGAAGTGAGTACCTGTCAGAAAAAATAAAAGAGGTGTGGTCTCTNCTCTGTGGCTGTCAGAAAACATTGGAGGTGTGGCCTCTGTGCTTGTTAGAAAAAATAAAAGACTCATGACCTCAGTGCCTGCCAGTCCAGATTAATGAGGTTTGGCCTTTCTGGTTGATAGAAAAACATGATAAATCATCGCCTGTGAGGAAAAAATTTAATTAAATTGAATTCAAATTTCAAGGTTCATTTTAGCTTTTAAAGACTGAACTTTCCGCGTGGCGCCGTGTGACGTGGACTGACACGAGGCGTTTAAAAGGAAGAACACCATGATGCCTTTTAAGGAATGGTTTTTGTGTTAATGGCTCGGAATCGTCGAATCTTTTTATCAAGCACTGTTATAAAGGATACAGCAACAGTGTCTGCCTGTGCAAGCTGCACTGTTAAAACACCTCAGTAGCCGACGTGAAACCCCCACACGAAGGGTCATTTGTTTCTCAGCGATATCCCACAAGCCTCTCTGCCGCTCTCCTGATCTGGCCCCACCTCGTTAATTGGGGTGTTACACTGTAATTCATTAACTCCCGCTAACGGCCCCGTGGGGGAGCAGTGGCACTGCCGAGGCTGATAATGAAACGCCGGACATTTTTCAGCGTGATTTATGGCGACACGTTGAAGGTCATCAGAGACTTTTTTTTTTTTTTGCTCTTTTTGATTCACCTCAGCTCATTCCTAAGCCACAGGATTCATCATATTACGTTATAGTGGGAATGTAAAATGGTGCATTTGGTGATGATTTTATAATGAGCGCTGCTGAGAGCAAGCAGGACGTTGGCATATCGACTTTAGTAATTGGAACTGTTCGTACCTCCAGTCGAAACTGGTTTCGCATATTCTGCATCTCAGAAAGGCCATTGGGAAAAAAACGTTATATGTTGAATCGATGGGCTTAAAAATACCCCTAAACATCTTTGTTAAATGGTTAAATCCTAAATTAGATGGTTGATTATGGTTATAATGGTTAATATTTGGTTTAATTAATCATGTTAAAAGGTGTGTGTTGTTCTTTAATAAGTAAAAAAAAATGCTGTGGTATAAGTGGAATAAAACATTTCAGGATTATTTTTGATTAACAAAATGGTGGTCGTTATGGTAACCTCATATTTACACAGGTTCGGCTGTTGTGGAAACAATAAATCGTTGAGAATGCAACGACGATGCAAATCGAAACGTTGAAATGATTACAAATGCGAGCTAAGTTATGAACAGTTAACTAGCTAGATAGCTAGCGAGGATGGTAGAAGGGTGTTGCGTTACAAAATTTGCATATTCATGCATATTCATAGATTCGGGCATTTATAATGAGGTTAAAAATGTAGAGATGTTCCTATGTTGCTTCTTGGACATTAAAAATATATTATTTTATGTAGATGATTGCTAAGCGGTTTGTAATTAGTATTACCTGTTCAGGGCTTGAAGAATGATGCGTAACTGTGGTTTAAATATCAGGCCAACGACGTTAGACGGTTGGTTCTACAGAGACTCCGTATTGAACCAGATTCCAGAAGGAGAAAAAATCTCTCAGCCCGTGCGAGTGGAAAGGTGTTATCCAGCTCCAGATTGTAATTTAATCCTGAAGGCTTGTGGGAATGGAGAGGGAAAATGAGGGCCGGCACACAGAAGTGGATTGCATGCATGAAGGAACAAAGCCGCTCTCATCAGTTCGCAGGTTTCTCTCCGGCCCCAGAAAACCCGAGCATATGGAGGGCGTCCGCTTCCTTTCCCCCGACTCTAACCCGCACCGCTCCCACTGCCTCAGGTTAGGAGTTTTAAAGCATATTTTTGTGCCTCGTGTCGCGTTTATTTCTTGTTGTTGCTTTAAAGCCGTCTCCGTGAGAACGCCGGCGCTGTCTGAAGGCCTGTGGGGAAATGTGAAAATAATTAGAGGCTGATTAGATGTTTAGAAGAACGTACACTTCAAGAAGCGAGAGTTCAAAAACTGCAATTAACTGCTAAATTACACTGAAAGGCCACCATTAGTGCAATTTTACTTATTATTTTTTTTTTATTTCATGTTTATTCGCCTTTTTTTTATTTTGCGCTGAATAAAGCATTCAGCGTGGATAGTGCAAGATCAGAAAGCCGAATTCCGTCCCCACCGTCTCGGCTCTGCCGAAGGACGACGGGATCAGATAGTTTAGAACATTAAGAGCTGATTATTTGGGCTGTAAATTAAACATCGACTTNTTGAAAACTGCACTGGAGTCCGAGTGTAATTACTTTCACAGATATTGAGTTTTATATCGTCGTAATCGCCTTATCTTTTATGTAAGAAATAAAACACTCAGGGGCGTGCCGTTATGGGAAAATAATCAACAATGGGACGGCGTGACACGTCTTGAAATGTCTAGTCCTCTTATACCACAGCGATATGCTGTATACAATATTATATACGTATATATAATTATTCATAAATGCCTGGCTTGTGGGAATTGGCCAATCACTAAAACGAGGGAAAACTGGGTAGAAATATTAATAGAAAGTTATGATTGCACCTAAAAAATCCCTTTTAATAATGACTTAGGTTAAAAGTTGAAATGATAATATTTTGTTAGAACTTTCTGGCAAAAAAAAATGTCATTTTATAATTAAAGTGTAAGGATTTAGCATCAGTTCAGTCATATGGTGAAACCGTGATAATAAGCAGCAAAGCTTTGACCCTTAATAAGGAAAAGGAGCTACAACGTTTTTAACTTCATATATTAAATATACAGAAACATGCAAACTACATGAATATAAAATGTTTATTAATCGTTCATGACAACGCTGCATACAAGTAAATTTTTTTCTTTATAAACATTTAACATAAGTATATATTTTAAAACGTTTCTGTACTTTTTTTAATGTTTTAACTTTGTGGCTTAGTCAAATAAAATCATCCTTGAGGTTGCTATAAGAGCAGTGTGTGTTGAATGCGTTATAACGCGTTACGAAGGATTTCAGAGTTCATTATAGATAGAGAAAGATCTACTGTAGATACCTCGACGTCTTTTCACGCCTTGCATTTTCGAGATATTTCTCACTTTTACACCAAGTGCGCAGACGAAAACAGAGGTCAAACAGCAAACCTGACACAACCCCATGCACAGTAATGCAGACGTTCTTTACTGTAGCGTGATTATGCAGCTTGAGCCCCTTTTTCTCTCACAGGGACTTCTGCTCAGGGAATTGAGAGTCTCCGCAGCTATTAGCATATCATTACGGCTAACGCGAACAGCTGATTCGCAAATTAAATGTAGCTTACTTAGCCTTAATGAATAATGCATATCACGTCGGTGCAGACCTGCTGACGAGCGAGCGTTATCGGAGGAGGGACGCAGAGACGCCACAATGTCATGAGGAACGAGGCCAAGGCGTCACATCCGTCCCAAATTTAAAGCTGTATTATTATGAGTCAGAGGTAAAGGAAGTTCTTTTCCCCTGCACACTGTTATATTCCTGTCACTCATCCCTGAGCGGTCAGGTCAAACGCCGAGCTGAACGGACTTTAACCGAGAGGGAGGTGGCGAAAAATAGAAAACACTTAGCAAAATGGCTGATGTTAGCTAGCAAAGTGGCATCCATTTTGACAAAAGTGACAGCACAGCAGAAGGACACTCGTGTACAGATGGCTAAGCTTTCAAAAAGACTGACGTTGTGGGATTTTTTTTTAGCTATGAGTTTGTACCAAAAGCTCACTTTTTTTTCTGTTTTTATTTTTCTAGAAAAAAGTAAATGGCAAGCAGTAGATCAGGAATAACTACAAAATGGCAGTGTGCTGCACTGATGTATGTTACTGATTGATGTAACGGTCCTAAATTGATAGTGTGTCAATATTCGAATAAGCTAGCAAGATGATTTGAAAGAACAAACTACTCTAGGAGGACCAATAAATCAATATTAAAAACTTTTTCTTTTTTGTCGAAACATGATTCTCTTTGGTTTATCCAATCACGTGCTTTTAGGTAAGTTATTTATCTCAAGGCAGCTCATCGGACCAGCGATCTTAAGCTAGAAAGGGAAATTTTCACACACTTTCATAGATTTTTTGCTATATTAGCAAACTGGAAACATGGCTTCTTTAAAAAAAAAAAAAAGTCAACAATGAAAACTGAATGTTTAAAGACTGAGATAAAAGACATATACGTTTCCTCTCCTCATGTAAAATTCAAACATATTTAGACTCTAGTTAAATGTGGTAACCACTTTGAGTAGACACGGCAATCACACTCGGGTCCGAGAATGTCTTCTCTCTCGCCCGCTTCTCTCTCGCCCGCTTCTCTCTCGCCCGCTTCTCTCTCACTTGCTTCTCTCTCGCCCGCTTCTCTCTCGCCCGCTTCTCTCTCGCCCGCTTCTCTCTCTTGCTTGCTTCTCTCTCTCGCCTGCTTCTCTCTCGCCCGCTTCTCTCTCGCTTGCTACTCTCTCGCCCGCTTCTCTCTCGCCCGCTTCTCTCTCGCCCGTTTCTCTCTCGCTTGCTTCTCTCTCGCTTGCTTCTCTCTCGCCCGTTTCTCTCTCGCTTGCTTCTCTCTCGCCCGCTTCTCTCTCGCTTGCTTCTCTCTCCCCCTCTTCTCTCTCGCCCGCTTCTCTCTCGCCCGCTTCTCTCACTTAGTGAACTCTAGTGAGAAAGCGATTCGACTCTGAGTCGACTCGAGTGCAGGAAGTGAATCAGATTCGCCGTGCGTTTTGGAATGAGGCTTTTTTTTCTTAATAAACTGAGCCACAAGATGCAAAGCGAGTCAAAGGACAAGGCTGTAGCGCTTCAGAAATGCCGTGTGTTCTGGAGACTGGGACAAAAAAAAAAAAGAAAGCAAACGCTGGATGTGACTCGTCGTTTGTGTAATTCGAATCATCGTTCTGTGTTCTCCATTCTCAAGTCATTTTTGTGATGTCTACGTACGCTTGATAAACGTTTGTGTCGTATATTTCTGAAAGAGTTTTAGCAGAACGTTTTCAGCCCTACACGTGTCTCAGTCAACTTTTTTTTTTTTGCATGCAAACCAACCCAAACAGCAAACGAACAAATCTTTTGATTCTGACTCGACAAACAGACTAATGAGGTGTGAAAGCGCGTCGAGATGAATACTCCTGCACTAGAACTTGTCTAGTCTCATGAAGTGTTCTTCTTAAGCAGTCACTTCTTCACGTCACATAGTTTTGCTGCCAGTTATCTTCTTCTTTTTTTTTTATATTAGATGATAAACGTTACTCCCAGGCTAAGTGGACAGATTGGGTAATTAAAGCGCTGTGTACGTTGCACGCGCTGCAGCCTCCAGATTAACCTGAGGAGCTTTATCTGTCGGTGTTGGGGGAGTGTCTCTGAAGGCTCATGGGCATCTTTTCGGTTCTCTAGGTTCTCAGCTCTGGATGGAGGGATTGAGGTACACGTGTGGAACTTTGAGCATGCGGCTATAGCTAAAGTTTAGATTGGCATTAGTTCAGATTTTGATTAGCTCATGTTATGTATCCATCTTGGAGGATGATAGAACCGTATGTGATATCAAACCAAGTTCGTCTGAAAGCTACAATGAACTCTGATATGTCACGTGAGGAATAAAACGTGACATGTTGTGCTGTTAGAGAAAAATAATCAATGACTAAGTTCTGTGATGAAGCAGAGTTACTGTTACCACCCCAACTTATACCACGGCAATCTGACAACGATTACAGTTTTTAATTGAAAGTTTTTAATTGATACGTCTTACTTTTTATCTATTTATAGTTACAATTAATGTTGTGAAACAACTGCGAATCACTTACGTTTTAGCGCAGCACTTTGGGACCAATCAGAATCGAGAATTCAGCAGCGCTGTGGTATAACGCTGCCTTTGACTTACCTCAGAAACGGGAACTCGGAATTACGCGAGTTGGGAGTCGGATGTTGGGAATTCCGGATGACGAGTTTACGTCGAACGCAGTACAAGGATACACGTGCACACTTTTTCTCAGTGTTTCAGAAACTGTCCTGCAATTTCATCGATAATTCATCACAGAATTCAAGTTTGTTCAACACAAAACCCAATGAGATGCAGGATTTTATGAGTTCGAGAGAATTCGATAACACGTGAGCTGCTGGGGGAAAAAAAACAACCCCAGTGTTTCATTTGCGTCCTCTGCGCTGTCATTAAACGCCACTTTGCTGTTGAGAAATGGTAAAAAAGGAGTCACACAGATGTTNTCTTCTTTTTAAAACCCGGCCGATGAAGAGGGAGTGAAGGCGAGGGAAATGAGCACAGAGCGAGGACAAACAGTGCTAATTTACTCTCCGCTTCTCAGCTGCACTGAAGAAAAAAAAAAGCACGTGTTTATGTAATTTGCTTGATTTTGAGCTTGTCCTTTTAGTGCTGTATATAAAGAGCTCAATTCACAACACATCTGGAACACGGAGCATGCAGATGAACATCTAATACAGTATGTTTACTTTTCTTTTTCTAGGATTTCAACAATATTTTAGCCTTATAGAACTTTATCCTTAAATCGGTCATCCCCGAAGGAATTCTGAAAACTCAACACAAACTCCCGCAGGAAGTTTATCCGATCTCTCTCACTCCCGCAGGAAGTTTATCCGATCTCTCTCACTCCCACAGGAAGTTTATCCAATCTCTCTCACTCTCGCAGGAAGTTTGTCCACTCCTAGAAACTCCTGCAGAAGGCTTATCCGATCTCTCACACTCCCGTAGGAAGTTTATCCGATCTCTCTCACTCTCGCAGGAAGTTTATCCGATCTCTCTCACTCCCGCAGGAAGTTTATCCGATCTCTCTCACTCCCACAGGACGTTTATCCAATCTCTCTCACCCCCGCAGGAAGTTTATCCAATCTCTCTCACTCCCGTAGGAAGTTTATCCGATCTCTCTCACTCCCGTCGGAAGTTTATCCGATCTCTCTCACTCCCGTAGGAAGTTTATCCGATCTCTCTCACTCCCGCAGGAAGTTTATCCTATCTCTCTCACTCCCACAGGAAGTATATCCAAACTCTCTCACTCTCGCAGGAAGTTTATCCGATCTTTCTCACTCCCACAGGAAGTTTATCCGATCTCTCTCACTCCCGTTGGAAGTTTATCCGATCTCTCTCACTCCCACAGGAAGTATATCCAAACTCTTTCACTCTCGCAGGAAGTTTATCCGATCTCTCTCACTCCAGTAGGAAGTTTATCCGATGTCTCTCACTCCCGTCGGAAGTTTATCCGATCTTTCTCACTCCCGCAGGAAGTTTATCCGATCTCTCTCACTCCCGCAGGACGTTTATCCGATCTCTCTCACTCCCGCAGGAAGTTTATCCGATCTCTCTCACTCCCGTAGGAAGTTTATCCAATCTCTCTCACTCTCGCAGGAAGTTTGTCCACTCCCAGAAACTCCTGCAGAAGGTTTATCCGATCTCTCTCACGTTCTGTCAGAAAACGTATGGCTTTACCTCTGACTTTTACAAAGCACTGACACTGGAGACTCCTTCCCTAAATATTAAATAAACATCTCCTTCTCCCTGTCAACGATTACACGTTTTAAATCTGTCCAAGTCCCTGTGAATGAGCTGTTACTATAGAAACGAAAATGTATTGGAACGAGCGCATTAATTCTGACCAATCAGAGTCAAGAATTCAGCAACAGTGTAGTTAGGATTTATTAGATGATTTTGTAATATGAAATGTGATGCCCTATGACCTTGTGGAACTTGCATGTTTGCGAAAATGCAAACGAAAATGATAAAAATGGCAGGTTTGGGGTGAGGGGAATAAGCTAATAAAGCTCATCATGGTGATTTTCGGCTTTTTTTTTTTTTAGATTTCTGATTGTAAATATTAGTAGAAACACTAGATGGCAGCACTGTCTAAAAGCCTCTTCCTCTCTCTCTTTCCCTCTCTCTCTCTTTCCCTCTCTCTCTCTCTCTTTCCCTCTCTCTCTCTTTCCCTCTCTCTCTCTTTATTTCCCTCTCTGTCTTCCACTCTCTCTCTCTCTCTCTCTCTCTCTCTCTTCCTCTCTTTCTCTGTCTCTTTCCCTTTTCCTCTCTCTTCCTCTCCCTCTCTTCCTCTCTCTCTTCTCTCCCACATGGAGTTGACCAAAGTCCAAAGCAAACACGTCTACAGTGTGAATGTGAGTGCGTATATAGGTCACGCCCTTCGAGGGCTTGAGTTATATATAAAGCGTGAGGCTCTCTCGGGGACCGGGGGGAAAAAGTGGAGCGTTTAACGTTTCTGTTCAGGGTTTGAAGGAATGCTGACAAGCTCCTTTTCAGGCAGCGCACATAAATACTTAATACAGCTGTCGTGTTCGATGTAGTGTCAGTGTGAAGAGGAGTAGACTGGAGAGACGACGACGATGACGCCGCCGCTATGATGATGATGATGATGATGATGATGATGAAATACATTAAGAGCAAGCCTGACACAAATACATTGGTGTCTGGATGACTAAAAAAAAGATATCAGTGCCTTTATTGAATTTAAACCCCTTTGACACTTGCATTTCTTCCTTATTCCTCTCAGCGCTGTTGAATTCTCAATCCTGATTGGTCGGAAGGTGCTGATTAATTTACAGTGAGCTCATCTATGTTTTTAGGTTAACGTGTTTGTTTTCATACGTTAGCCTTCCTTTAGTAAAAAACGTACGCCGCGATCTGTACGCCGGATCAACGTTATTGATACAGCGATGTTTATTCGGCATGTATGGAAGGAGTCTCCAGTGTCAGGGCTTTGTAACAATCAGAGAGGAGTTTACGCTTTTTTGCGTTTTCTTGGTAACATTACAAACTTTTATTTTTTTTTTGTCCTATTAATTTTAAAAAATAGAGGCTCTTACATAAGTGATCACAGGAACTAACTTGTTTCGTGGACGTTCAAAACATTAAACGTAACTATAAATGGATAAAAAAAATTATACGTATATAATACATTTTATAGATATGTGCCAGTCTGATTGTTTTCCTATAACCGCACATCCTGAAGTGTTTTATTCTTTGCATATTGGAGCATTTTTAGGATGCGTACGCGAGAACTAATACAAACACAGCCTTGTTTTCTGCTGTTTCGTTGATGTTGAGCTTGTGGAATTTACAATGGATTTTTTTTTATGTACAGAAGTACACCGAGAGACCTAACGCTCATCACACACACTTATTTCGAGCATTAAGACGAAACCGCTTTACGGCAGCACTAATCGAGCGCGCTCGTCGTTGATTTATGTTTAACAGATGGTTAATGGTCATTTCTCCACAACGCAGCCGAGACGTCTCTGCGAGCCGAGCGCGTTATGACGGAGAGAACTGCGTGCATGTGCTTGACCTCGGATGCGACGGAATTATTTAAGCGAATGTTCGGATTTAATTCGGTGTATACTGTGTATGGAATAGGATTCGGGGAAAGGGATGTGTCCGTGCTCGGTGGCTGTATTATCCTGTATAAAATATTATATTAGCTATAGGATGAGTGCTGTGAGCTGTGAGCTGTGATCCATAGTCTGAATTCTTGTGCATCGAGCCCGAGGGGAAATGTCCTGGATTATCGGAGGAGCGTTTCAGTGTTTCAGTGTTTCAGGGCTCCAGTGCGCATGCCTAACCGACTCCGAATTAGTGAAGCAGGAGAATAAAACGCAGAGCATGAAATTAGCTGTGGCTCCCAGTTAAATTGCTCCTGTACATTTCTCCTCTCTCTCTCTCCCTCTCTCTCTCTCTCTCTCTTTCACACGTGACTAAATGAAGGTTCAGTTCGCTCTCAAAGAACAAGACTAAGCGTAGCATAATGCTCATGCAAGCTGCAGGTTTTTGTGAGAACTATTTTATTTACTTATTTATTTATTTACTTATTTATTTATTTGAAAAGCACAGTTCGAAATGGTACATCCATCTGCACTCTCGGAATTTATTAACTCAGAGCTCGGCTGAAAAATAGGCAGATAATTGGCCGTGATGGCGCAATAAAGCACTCAGCGTAGGATCTGGCTTTTAGCTACTCTCTACATTAATTAATAGAGATCTCTTATGAAGAGAAATTTTGCAGGAGTCTTTTAAAACCCCATTTATGATCCCTGACTGCAGGACGGCCACGCTGACCAGAGAGAGAGAGAGAGAGAGAGAGAGAGAGAGAGAGAGAGAGAGATTTACAGCATTTTGAAAGTGTGCATATTTAATCGCACTACAGATTTCATTAGCTTTGAGTACACGACCTGTCAGGAGGCTCTAAAGAGTGAAACGGGCTTCTGATGGATATCACAGTAATGTTGCACAGATAATGTTCTTCCTCGTAGAGCTACGCATCCGAACGCTTACAGAAAAGTCACACAAACATCTCGGGTGAAATTTAGACCTCTGGTTTATAGATATGTCTCACATATTCTCACACGCAGTGACTGACTGTGATTTGTGTGATTTTTCTTTTTGTGACACGATTCATTTCTTTCCACATGTAATGATTCACTTCTTTCCACATGTAATGATTCGTTTATTATCACATGAAGGATTCATTCATTTCCACATTTACTGATTCACTTCTTTCCACATGCAACGATTCAGTTATTTCCACACGTAATGATTCATTTTCTTTCCACATGAAATGATTCATTTCTTTCCACATGTAACGATTCAGTAATTTCCACATGTAATGATTCATTTATTATCACATGAAGGATTCATTCATTTCCACATTTACTGATTCATTTCTTTCCACATGTAATGATTCATTTCTTTCCACACGTAACGATTCATTTCTTTCCACACATAATGATTCATTTCTTTCCACATGTAATGATTCATTTCTTTCCACATGTAATGATTCACTTCTTTCCACACGTAACGATTCATTTCTTTCCACATGTAATGATTCATTTCTTCCCACACGTAATGATTCACTTCTTCCCACATGTAATGATTCATTTCTTTCCACATGTAATGATTCATTTCTTTCCACATGTAATGATTCATTTCTTCCCACATGTAATGATTCATTTCTTCCCACACGTAATGATTCACTTCTTCCCACACGTAATGATTCATTTCTTTCCACATGTAATGATTCATTTCTTCCCACATGTAATGATTCATTTCTTTCCACATGTAATGATTCATTTCTTTCCCCATGTAATGATTCATTTCTTTCCCCATGTAATGATTCATTTCTTTCCACATGTAATGATTCACTTCTTTCCACACGTAACGATTCATTTCTTTCCACATGTAACGATTCATTTCTTTCCACATGTAACGATTCATTTCTTTCCACATGTAATGATTCATTTCTTCCCACATGTAACGATTCATTTCTTCCCACACGTAATGATTCATTTCTTTCCACATGTAATGATTCATTTCTTTCTCCATGTAACGATTCATTTCTTTCCACACGTAACGATTCATTTCTTTCCACATGTAATGATTCATTTCTTTCCACATGTAACGATTCATTTCTTTCCACATGTAATGATTCATTTCTTTCCACACGTAATGATTCATTTCTTCCCACACGTAATGATTCATTTCTTTCCACATGTAATGATTCATTTCTTCCCACATGTAATGATTCATTTCTTTCCACACGTAACGATTCATTTCTTTCCACATGTAATGATTCATTTCTTTCCACACGTAACGATTCATTTCTTTCCACATGTAACGATTCATTTCTTTCCACACGTAATGATTCACTTATTTTCACTTGTGATTTTTTCCCCGCATAACTCATTTTCTTTCAGGTGTGATTTCACATGTAATCACACATTCATCTCACGTGGAACGTGTGCCTTTTCGAGTGAATTAATATTTCACAACAGGGAATTTTGTTTGGAAAATTGGAGAACATTGCTGCTCATAAGTTCATGTGCACTCCGTGGCTACTTCTGCTTCTAGCTAGTTTGAAACGCTTCAGTGATTGGCACGGCACCGTACTGTAACCTGCAGCAGCAGCAGCGCATCTCTCACTTATTCACTTATCGGCAAGATCAGGATTACATCAACAGATTTTACTACACCAAGACATCGAAACATAGTCTTGTTCGGATTTTTGTTGTGCTTACATGGAAGTAATGAGGATTATAATATGTAATATATAATATATAATACAATATGTAATAATATATGTAATATAAACTGCTCGTCTATCTTTTTTTTTTGTTTTTACCTTTTCACACTTCTCATTTCAATATAAGTTCAGACAGATGATGTTTCCTGAGTGAGAGCCGAGACGTACAGACGTACAGATTAACCTCGAGGCTCTTAAATCTCGTCCTGATTGGCGGAGACACAATTAGCGCATGTCTGAGATTGAATAAAGCTCTCTCTCTCTCTCTCTCTCTCTCTCTCTCTCTCCGTGCTCTTTGTGTCCTCTAACGCCCTGAAGTGGCTCGCTGTTCAAATGCGAGCGAAGAACACGGACATGATGCTAATTGCTGTACACTCATCAGGACCCGGAAAAAAGTTGCTAAAATCTGTAACAAGGCCAGGAGTTTAGCGTTTTTTACTGTTTGAGTAATTTGCTGACTCAAGTGCAGTTATTAGGACGTGTATGTAAATGTTCATTTTTGGTATAGGTCTCTCTTTGAGAAACAGGGTTTTAGTCAATAATTACATTTTTTGAGCAAAAAAATAAAAATTAATAAAAAAAAAAAATTAATAAAAAAAAATCATAGACTCCACTTTGAGAATGATTCTTAGAAGATAATTACAGTAGCAAATCCCAAAAACAAGCCTAAAAAAATTGTCCCTGATAAATAATTTTAGATTTCTAATTTAATAAAAAAAATAAAAAAAATTGTTGTCCCAAAAGGGTCTTGATTAAATAATTAAATAAAAAAAATGAAAATAAAAAAAAATGAAAAAAATCACCTGGATCTAGAATAAAAATGTTTTTTAACATTTAAAAATTGTGATTTGTGAAGTTTTTATTTTAAACTGTGTGATTTTTTTAAACTGTGCTTTTTTAACTGTACAATTTTTAAAATGTGTTTTCTTTAAAAGCAGTTTGATTTTTTATGTATGTTTATTTTTTAACTGTGATTTTTTATAGTGTTTTTTTTTTTTTTTTTTTTTTTAAAAACTGTTTTTAAGTTTGTTTTTTAGACAATTGATTAACCGTGTGACATGTGACTTGTGTGTTTGGCCCACGATATACATACACACACACATATATATATATATGTGTGTGTGTGTGTGTGTGTGTGTGTGTGTGTGTGTATGTATATCGTGGGCCGAACACGTGTGCTGCCTTTAGTTTAGTCTCCTGGGGTTTCAGTCCATCACTGGACTTCATCATGGTCCATTGTCAGCTGAGGAAGAAGAAGGGCTTAGATGATCCTGGAGATACAAATGGAGGCAGTGACTATTAGACCTATAAATTACAAATCAGCCTTGAGTGAAGGGTGCGTGATGGAGGGAGGCTTTCGTGAGCGTACGTCCCCGCCATGCTCGTGAAGCTTTGTGAAGAGAGGAGGATTAAAAACACGCCGTCTTCTCACCTGCTTAATGCGTAACACAGATGGTTTTAAACCGTGCGTTGTGGGCCAGGAGGAGGAAGATGGCGTCTCTGCTCTGTTGCGATAGCGTGTTCTGAAATGCTGAAACAGGAATACATCTCCTAGACTTTTCCGCCATGATGCTGGTTCACAGCGCAGGGCTGAACAGTAAATCAGCCGGTGGTTAGGTCGCAGCAGTGCATGAAATGGCCGCCGTAATGAACTTCCGTGGAGAAACATTAGCACGCTCGTGCCTGTATGGCACTCAGGTGCTGAGCAGGTGTTAAAGCAGCTTTTTCTCCCGAAACACAATGACTAATTAACTACGTAAAAAAAGTACGGTGTCATATTTAATGCACGTCATTTTAAACCGTGGAACGATTACATAGCATTAACTAACATTAACAGATGCTAAACACAGCATTAATTAAGGAATAAAACACTCAGCGTTGTTCTGTTATAGGCAAATAATCAAGGACGGCACAGTGTGATGAAGCGACGTCACTGTCACCACCCTGGAGTTTATTATTTTCCAGTGACAGCATGTCTCTCAGGTGTTTTATTCCTCTTATAGCTCTTGTTCCTCGTATATCACAGACAACATTTACATTTTTTTTACACTTTGCGGTTTCTCGGCAACGTGACGGACTGCAATTAACTTATTAACCTCAAACAAGAGGAAAGAAAACAGAGGCTGGTGAGGGAGCGACTGATTATAGCTGCTATAACATAAGTGAAAACGTGAACTGACTTGCCTCAGAGACGTTCCACAACATCAAATGTAACTATAAAGCGTAAACTCCTCTGTCCTGACGGATGTCTTACGAAGCACTGACACTGGAGACTCCTTCCATAAACGTTACGTAAACATCTCCTTACAGAAAAATCCACCAAATCAATGACTTGTTAAATAATCGCATGTTTCTTATTAGGCACGTTTGCTGTACAGGTCCCTGTGAATGAGCCGTTGCTATAGAAACGGTAACGTATTAAACTGAGCTGTGATTTGTTGCAGTCAGAGGTGCTGGTATAGAGAACTAATCAACACCTTCTGACCAATCAGAATCCAGAATTCAAATACTGTGGTATACTTTTCACTTTAAAACGAAAAACAGAAAAAAAAACAAACCCTGTTTGCGTTTTTGTGCTTTATAAGCTCCGAAGGCTTTAATTCCATCCTTTAAACACAGCTGTGCGTCTCCGGTGAAGGAGGACACGTGTCCCTACAGGTGGACCTTCATCCCGCACACAGATTAGGACGAAGAAGAGCCCATGCACTTAGGAATAAGA
>JAKKZN010000010.1:23497540-23500040 GCA_033441825.1 Pangasius elongatus
GGATAATGATTGTTCAGATTTTCATTCCAGCCCTGGTTTCCTGAACCAGCACTGTGTCCAACATGAGTACTTATACTGTGTAGGGACTTGACCTCACAACCTTCTGATCGGCAGCACCGAATCTGATCTACTGCGTGTTAGCTTGGAGTTTAGTGTAAGTCTAATTTCACCCTCGGCTCTTCCTCTCTCCTCGTTTGTCTCTTCCTGGTCACCTTCACGAGCTTCCTCAGCTGAAATTAATCATGTGGAAGATAATCAGGCGCTCTGAAGTCTCCTTTTGCGTCCTCTCGTCCCGCTGCCCTGCTTTTCGGTCCTCCCTGCAGCGACATCCTTCTCTTCGTCTCCTCTTCCTCCCTGTCCGGTTCGGTTCGGTTCAGTTCGGTTCAGTTCAGTTCAGTGTGTCTGTTACGTAAACTCCGAGTGCGAACGACGTGATACTCTGTCATACACGAGGAGGAACCTTGTGGTGCTTCTGCGGCGATTCCGTCCTCCACCTCGACCTTGCAGCTCGCTTTTTTGTTCATTTTATAAACATTTTCCATGAAAAAAGGATCAGGATTTCTTTGTTGAAAGCATAATTTCATGAGATATGTGTGAATTTGTGTGAATTTTTTGAGCTTCTCTGCTGCCCCTAGTGGAGGAACTGTGCATAACACCTTGACCCCAAGATGGAGAATTTGTTTTGCAGGATTAAAAAGGGATCACACTTTATTTTCTTTCCTTTTCCTCCCACACGCAGAGCTTTGGGTGGAGTGGAGCTTCTGCAGCCAGGCTTGAGAGACGAGAGATCATTACTGTTATTAGCGCCTCGCTCCTCTCTCATTAGCTCAGCCTTCCTCCTCAGCCGCATAAAGCCTGTTTGGGCCACATGTTTTCTATCCGCCGAAATGAAAAGTGTCATCTCATCTTCCCTCATAATTATCTGCCATCCGTCACATCCTGTTGGCGTGCACGTGCGGCGAGAATTCGGGTCCTCGTGAGCATGAAGCGGTGGCAGAACGCCCAAAACGGGAGGATTAGGATTAAATCCTGACGCTCTACATTGTGTTCACTTTCCTCATGAACTTTTAAATTGAACATGGTAATGGATTATATAGTAGGCTGATTTTTGTGATCATAGCCATGATCGTGGAGTCATTTAGCGCTTGGAAACTCTTCAAAATGGCAGTGTAATGTAAACTTAACCTTTCAGAATATGTCTTAACCCTTCTCAGGCAACAATCTCATTTCTGGTTAGGGTTTTTTTCCTGACAGGATGCATTTCGCGCTTAAATGAGTAACAAGGGACGAGAAAATTTTCAGTGAGTCAAATCATTTGACTCAGCTCATCAATAAGAGTCGACTCTTTTGGCTCCCGAATGACTCACTGAAGTTTTTAATCTCTAAATGGACAAATGAGTCCGGAAATGAGTCGACTCAAAGAACCGACTCCTTTGACTCCATACCGACATAATCTGCAGCAGCTCTGCTTTCTATTCATTTCCGATATTTAATTGTCGTAAAGACAGAGATTTGGACACATTTTCATTTTAAATGCCAGCAAAATCCACAATCGTTTAAAAACACGCAAATTTTGCGTGGAGGATACGACAAAAATCTCACATCATGACTCTCAGAGATATTTCTACGCTGCACGAAGAAAATACCTGTTCACTGCAACTTTATTTAATGTCTTTGTTTAAAAAATAACTTTTTTATTTATAAAAATTTAAATTAACAGTAAAAAGGAGAATTTTTTTGTTGAGTACAAAATCTAACCAGCTGCTTCTAGTCAATTTGTAACTACTAATAAATAAATAAATAAATAAATAAATAAATAAATAAATAGTATTTAGTTGCAGGATAAGTTGTAATACAAAGCTGGATTTTTTTTCTTTTTAAAATTACTACATATTACGAGAGATTACAATCCTAACTTTATTAGATAATCTGCTTCACACCATCAACAAAAGTGGAAACAAACGAAAATTCAAGCAAAAAAAAGTTTATGTCTGAGAACGTAAAGTTTGTGAAGTCCGGATCTTTCACTGAGATTAAGTTTAATTTTCTGAGAGCACGAGATCGTGAGTAAATGTGGAAAAAATTCGCTTAAGGTACGAAAACAGCGACAGAATTGTTAATCTGTTAATCTGTTAAGCGCTAATACGGTTATGAGGTCGTTCTTGTGATGTTGCAGTGTCAGCGTTTTTTTTTTCCACATAGATCAGGAGAAGAGTGGATTAGTTGACAATCGCTAGTTAGTATACAGACCAGGAGACACACACACGCGCACACACACACACACGCGCACACACACGCGCACACACACATACACACGCGCACACACTCCAGGCTGTTTTAGCATAATTAGCTATGTGAGGTCTTTGTGGTTTGAGTGATGATTTGAAAGAGGAGCGTTCGTATCACAAAGGGAACGCCTTTTGTCGGGGTTAGGGGTTAACAGAGCTCATTTCACGCCACTTTATTCGCTCGGGTCCCTGAGGGACGTCCCTGTGTGAAC
>JAKKZN010000010.1:23502540-23508118 GCA_033441825.1 Pangasius elongatus
GCTCAGCGGTAATCGACAGCATCTACAGCATCTTCCTCCATGTTTATGTATGAGCAGTGGCACGACCACACACGAGCCCAAGCTGCTGCTGTGTCCTGGATCCATTTACATAAGGAATTACTGATATCACATGAATGTGCGTAGCCAATAAAGACTCGGGTTCAGGATCCTCCACTCTCTCTCTCTTCAGTTCACTCGCTTTTTAAAAGCGTGGATATCATGTACGTAGACGTTCAGCTGAAATAATGAAGTCAGCCTACTTGGTGTAAAGACGGCAGAGTTTAGCCGTCTCAGAGTAACGATTGTCCTAAAAGAGGACAATCGTCATGCACAGCATCAACAACACCGAAAAGAAAAACAGAAAGAAAAAGAAGAAAAGAACAAGACGCGTACAAGCACAACATCAACAACAATAAAAAGAAGAATATGAGAAGAAGAAGACGAATCCACCTACAAACAACACAGCAAAAAACAAAAATAATACAGACAATGACAACAACAGTACCAACAACGTGAACAACAAACAAACAAACAACAACAAGACGAAACAGGGGAAGGAAAAGCTATAATATATAGGGAACAAGAAAATATATATAAAGAACAAACAACAAGACGACAAAGATAAAAAGAATCAACTATCCACCACCACCACAACAACAAAAACAACAGCACACAAACAACAACAAGACGATGAAATGGGAAGAAAAAGCTACTAAATCTAACAAAACAACTAAAGCAGCAAGAAAAAAATATATATATAAAGAAAAAGCAACAAGAAGACAAAGATGAAAAGAATCAGCTATCCACCACCACAGCAACAACAGCAACAATAATAACAACAGCAACAATAACAAAAACAACAGCAACAACAACAACAGCAACAACAACAGCAGAAACAATAACAACAACAACAACAACAGCAACAATACCAACAACAGCAACAACAACAGCAACAATAACAAAAACAACAGCAACAACAACAACAGCAACAATAACAACAACAGCAACAATAACAATAACAACAACAACAACAGCAACAATTACAACAACAACAGCAACAATAACAAAAACAACAGCAACAACAGCAACAATAACAACAACAGCAACAATAACAATAACAACAACAGCAAAAATAACAACAGCAACAATAACAATAACAACAGCAAAAATAACAACAGCAACAATAACAACAACAGCAACAATAACAACAACAACAGCAACAACAACAACAGCAACAATAACAACAACAACAACAACAGCAAGAGTAACAACAGCAGCAAAATGGGAAAATAAGAATTTATCAATCACAGTGATGCAACCAGCCAAAGCCAAATTCTCATCGTCGTGAAGAACAGCGCTAGCGAAATTCTTTAAACCTCTTTAAACTAGCGGCAGAAGTTTCTGGAAATCGTTCCTCAGCCAGTGCTCTGTTGTGCGTAATTAAAATCATCTCGTTCGGCGTGATTGTTAAGTAAAGCGCTCTTGTGCACACTTGTGCTGTTGACTTTGCGGTGTATTTTTAGCACCTTTATTGTGACGAACGTTTCAGAGGCAGTAATTTGCCGTGTGAAGGAGAAAGCACGCGGCGCTGGACTGATTATATATTTCCCCGTGCTTATGGAGCATATTGTCTTCATTCCGAGATCAGAGCAGCAATTACAGGCGCAGATTTTTATCACTCAGCGGAGGCATAAAGCTTTACGGCTTTTTATAGATTCCTCCAGAACATTCTGATGTTAGCCCCGCGCAGAGAGACGTCTTGGACTTTTATATGTCGTACGTTACAGTTAATCGACTATTTTCCTCATGACACTGCGCTACCACGAACTCCACCTCCCAGAGTCTCCTGTCCATAGCCACGCCCACTTTTATTTACCATGTAGTACATATTCTTTGTTAAGTCATTTTCACCTCTATGTTATTTTTAGTGATGGGGGTCAGTATTTACGTTTGTAACTTTGACACTAAAGAACGACAAAGAATGGTACTTTTTATTCGTTTGTAGTTACATTTAATGTTGCAGTCTGCAAAACAGAAGTTGGTTCCTGAATTGCGGGTTCAAATCAACAGCTGTGTGCTGCACTTGATGTAAGTCACACTCGCGTCTAAATCGATTCAGAAGCATGTTGTGTGTTGTGCTGGCAGGAAATGTACAAAATAAAATCAGTAAATCATTGTTTTCATGTCTGTACAATTAAACTGGTAAGTGTGACACGTTTGTGCGTTTACGCTGGATGTCAGTCAGCAGTAGATGTAGAATGGTGATGTGATTATTAAAATGTAATATTTTATTTGTGTCCATATCGTCTCGTGACGCCTATATCGTGATTTTAGAGTATCGTCTCATGCCTAGTGTTTATCCATCATGTATCTGAGAGCACAGAAGGTCTATGATGCTCTGAAGGTCTACAATTCATTAGCTTCGAAGAGCTTCGGATAGAGAAGACTCCATACATCTACTGATTCAATTCAATTTATTTTTTTTTTTTAGTTTTATGGCGTTACTTTCATTGTCTAAGTGTCCGGAAAACAAATAGAAACCACAGTGTTGTTGTTCTTCTTCTTCTTTCGGCTGCTCCTGTTAGGGGTCACCACAGCGGTCCATGTATTTGGTTTGGCACAGGTTTTAACGCCGGATGCCCTTCCTGACGCAGCCCTTGGGGCTTGGGACCGGCACTCGAGTGCACCGTCGTGTGGTTCCCTGGCCTGGAATTGAAGAGCACAGAGGCCTAACCACTAATCCTCCAGGGACCTAAATAGAAACCACAATAACAACAGAACGTACAGATGATAGTAATATCAACAATAACAATATTAATAAGGAAGGATATTAAAGGATATGCTGTTATAGGAAAGTTATCGCTGACAGGGCGGTGTGATGAAGCTGTTACCACTGACATCGATATTTTCCAACAACAGCACGTCCTGAAGTGTTATAATGTAAGTGAGAACAGGAGCTAGCCTGTTTCACAGACATTCCACAACATTAAATGGATAAAAAGTATGACTTATTGGAAAATAAAAATCCACTTCAGGGTGGTAACAGTAACTCCACCTTGCCGTTGATGATTTTCCTCTAACAGCACGGGATGGAGTGTTTCATTCCCCGCAGAGCCTTAAATATTTTTAGTAATTGAAATTCCGTTGTAATTTGTGTTAAAGTGTTTTAATAGATAAAGCGAAGCCAAGAGATGACTTGCAGTTCCCGTGAGACGTTTTGGTGACGGTTCTCCTGGTGGTATTTCAGCACCGCAGAGCACAGTGAGGTGTGTAATGACAGGACGCTCCGTGTCCAGTCACCGTAGCTGAGCTAACACTCCATCCGAGCAAGTGGATCAGACCTTAACACTCACTTAACCTTCTGGGAAGAACCCATCAGTCACTTCCTTAACCTCTATCGTTTGGGTTTTTTTTTTTGTCTCCCCCTGAGTGTAAAAATAAAAACTCGCTCAGAGTTCTTCGGTCACAGTGTCCTTGAGAGGAGAAGAAGAAGAAGAAGAAGAAGAGTTTCAGGGAACATTTTTGTTCTTTATCGAGAGATGAAGTGAAATAAAGGCGTATTTACATAACGCTACGCAGCTCTGATGGATAGCGTGTTCCCAGAGTGCAAAGTCATGACGCCTCCTCAGCCGTGCCATCATTTACACCGCGTTATTCCATGCAGCTTAAGCCGGGATGTCAGGTCAACTCTCTAGACTTCATGCTTGCGTAAAGCGAGGCTGCATTAGTGCAGAGCAGCAAACAACAGATGGCAGACGAGCTTCAGCCTCCGATCATCGAGTCTCTGCCTGGTTATATAAGGGAGACGTGCGTGAGACAGGGGCGTGTCCGCGGGAAGCGTCTCCCGTCGCCGATGCTGCATTTTCAATTACACCGCAGCCAGCTGAGCATGTAAATGTGCATAATTTCTCTAATGATGCGCAGGACGTGTGGATTCATACGGGGCGTTTACTTCAGCGGGCCACCACGAGAGCTCTGGCAGCTCACTTTCAGGGCAGACTGATGCATTAAGTCTTCTGGCAGCTGTGATTAATCTCTCCTCTTTCTCTCACACTATCTTTTTCTTCATCTCCCGGAGGCGACTCTGTCTCACTACGCATGTGGTCTGTTACCGCAGCTTCCCAAAACACATCTGACGTGATGGCGTTAGTAATATTTTAACGTTGATAGTAATAAACTCTGTAACATTCCTTCATGTCTAGGAACCTCTTGACGACTTCGTTAAACATGCTATGCTAAGATTCTATAAATGTACTGTATGTGAATATGCAATTCATGTCTTCCTGACATTCCTGATTAAATACTAATCAACTAAACTTGTTTCATCCACATTCCACAACATTAAATGTAACTATAAACAGTTAAAAAGTACATGTTGTTCTTGAATTCATTCGAATTTGTAAGGCAATTTGCAGTGTTATAAGAGGAATAAAACACATCAGGAAATGCTGTTATTGGAAAATAATCAGCTACAGAGTAGTAACAGTAACTCAACGTCACGTCGTCGATTTCTTTTTTTCCAACAACAGCTTGTCACCAGAGTTTCATTCCTTACTTCTAAAGAGCTATATTCGTTTTTGATCATCACTAACATCAGCTAGATGTTAACTAGCTAGCTAGATTAGTGCAAACAATCTCATTTGAAAATTTTTTAAAAAGTATTAAGCATTGTCATTAATATTTTGGATATTGGATCTGGATACTGAAATTTACATGAGCTTTTTTTTTTTTGTTCCTGAATCAGTTTTTTACAGAAGAACATTGTCAAGCACACGGTGCGGAGTTTGCCAAACCACAGAGGCGTGTTTCTGACCTTGAACCGACCTTCAGCTCGTTTTCTTTGAGCTTGATTGATGAGCAGTATAAACTGCAGTAGAAAATACCACAATATGAGCTCTCAATCCAAGTGTGAGCTCATGTATGCGGAAGAGGGTAGATAGCGCTTTCCTCGCATGCAGCATGAACCGCAGTTCGAAAAGACGTAGTTGGCTGGCTTCAGATGGCTCGGAGGAAGCACGTGATAACCTTCACTCCCTCTGGTTGTTAGCTTTCGTATGATAGAGGAGACTAGAGGGTGAGAACTGGACAAAATCTTTGGACAAAATCCATATTTTCATGGACAGCCTGCCAAAAACCTGTGAACGTTTCAGGATTTCAGAACGTTGTTTCGTTTGTTTGCGTTTAATGAAATACGAAGCAGGCTAAAAGATCGGTTCAATTTGTCCTCGTTCGAGTGAGACGTGTAGCTTACCTCCTTTAACCGAGTAAAGAGGCATAGAGATATAGGAAACTTCAGCGAAGTTTAGTGAAGGCATACTATGTAGTGAGAAATGACTTTCCAATCTGTGTGCTCAGCTCACAGCTCACAGAAAATGCCACAATGCTGCACTGTGCAATATGCTGCTCAACAGGAGTGAAGCCAATTCCATAAGGCTTTGCTTCTCCACATGGAACAGCGACTCAAGACTTAACTTTTTTTTTTCCCTTTATCGCAATATAAGTTTGCAAATACATGGCAGATTATGAAGACGGTTGTGGGTGTCATTTAAAAATCACACACACGGTAGACGGATCTGTG
>JAKKZN010000010.1:23512838-23527927 GCA_033441825.1 Pangasius elongatus
TGCAGAAGATAGGGATAGGTGGAGAGCGATGATTCGCTGTGGAGACCCCTGAAGGGAAAAGCCAAAAGAAGAAGAAGTAAATTCAACCCAGGTGAGTTTTGATATTTGAAACAGATAGGGATATATTCTTCTTCTTCTTCTTTTCTTCTTATAATGCCAACCCACACGTGTGTTTGACATGGGTGAAAGAAATTTTACCCAAGAAAACACAGATCTCTGTACGAGTGATCATAAAAATATGATTATATACCATGAAAGTCTTGGAGAAATATTTTTGTATTTGATTTTAGAAAAAAACTTTGCAAACCCTGTGTTTATTCTGAAGCCGATGTAGTTAGCATGCAGGAGTCCACGTGAGAGGTGGAACCCGTGTTCGGCTTTAAAGCATGATTAGAGCATGTTTTAATTACAGCTCAGTGACAACGTTAGCGGATTGAACCACCACCACCGCTATTACACTGTCACTGGCGGCACAGCTAAAAAACAGAGTCCGTTGCTTCTGATTGCACATTACCTCACACGCCTTTGTGTTGGGCTAGTTACAAAACTCCTTATTATCCAGCAAACATCCGTTCCCAGGCCACTTTCTGACGACAGCCTCCATTGTTGCTCACGAACGCACGTCGAGATTAAACTCGAACCTCCTGGAGATGTAAACGAGGAGGACGCTCCACGTGTGGATTCGAAATGGCAGAGGGCTGATCCGAGGCTGATTGGAACGAACGCCGGCGTTATTAGCATTCCACCTTGGCTTTTAGCAGACTCCATTAGCTTCATCTAAATAAATTCTCCCTACATGCCTTCCCCGGTTTGTTCCCTTTGCATGTTTTCATCTGGACTCTGAACACACATACTTGCTGAGGTGGGAGGATGTGATAACAAACAAACCTTTTCGATCCCAAATGCTCCAAATGAAAACATCAGTATTTGGCCACTTTTGTCGCCTCAGCATTTATTTTTATTACTTTTTGTAATGACTTTCTGCGAGACCCCTCACTCTGATAGATGTGCTATCAAACGCCGGGTCTAAGAGCTACTTAGAGCTTCCTATTAAAGCCTCACCATTTTTCAGAGCTTCCACCTCTCATGCGCCGGAGAGACGATTCCCTTCGAGGGCTCAGTGTTCAGTCTTCTTCACTCTTTTTTACTAAATTATTACCATGTGTATAGACGCTCTCCGGGAATGACTGAAATAGAAATGAGACAAAATGAGGAGCTATGATATCGTAAACTTGATTAAAGGCATTATTGTATTTTATCCATCCTGCATTGGATGCAATAACAGCACGTCTCGAAGTGTTTTATTACTCTTACACCGCAGCAATGACTACAGTTTTTTTACTTAATGAAAAATGGCACTTCATTCTTTTTTAAAAAAAAGTATAGTTTATAGTTACACTTAATGTTGTGGAACATCACTTATGTTGTAGCAGCTCTAAACATTAATAAACACAGCGATAACCTCCGTCCTGAAGACTTTCCTTTGGTGGAAAACTTAAAGTTACAGTTTTACTTCTGACTGTTACGAAGAGCTGACACTGGAGACTCCTTCCAAAAACTTTATGTGTATGTCCGTTTCTGTGAAGTGTCTGTCATAGAAATGTTTGTTAGGACCTATATAATATATGACATATTTTAGAGACATTACAACTTCTCTACTGGAAAAGTAGCTTTGCTGCTTGTATCAGTTTAATTTGAAATCTAATTACTGCCTGGTTAATGTAGACCAGCTGATCAATTTACTTAAATGCATGTAAATACGTATGTAGATATTTTTTTGCAGACATCAGATTATTTCCTATGTTGTCGACAGGTTTGAACTAGTGTTTGAAAAAAAAGTATCGATAATGCCTTGAGACACTCTGCCTTGGTGTCCAATGTCATGACTGCAGGAACAGCTAACACGTCATCCTCAGTGCAATTCATAAGAGGATTGGCTGAAAAGAGCCAGGCCAACTGGAGGCAGGGAGAGCAGGGCAAGGTTAAGCTACACACAAATTGCTTTTTAAAGCACCCATCTGTGTTAAGCTGCCAGCGTGGGTTTGTGTGATAACACTCACCACGGCATTTTGATTTCTGGTGGACGATTTTAGCGAAACTTCTGTTCGTTTTCAGGTGATCGCGAGATCTCGTGAAGGAACACTGAAATGCGTTGAGAACATGATACAAAGGTTGTTCATCCGTAACTGCAGATTGCTAAATAGGGATACAGTATTGATACAGTCTTGTTATCCTGTATCGGTACCCTGCTCATTTACTGGTACGTGTAAAACAAAGCTTGAGCTGTAATTTTTTTGCATGACATAAAGAAAAAAAGCGATTCAGTAAAAAAAACCTTTGTGACTTTAAGCCAATTTGGACAAACCATTTCTTCTGAAAATGAAAAATATTGGATGTAGTAGCAGTATTCGTTTTATGGAGATAAAGGTGGATGATGTCACCTTTTTTTTGGAATCAGTATTCCTTATAAGGTAATGCTCTTTACTGAAACAGCCTAATATGAATCAGAAAACAATATAAATATAAAAAGGTATGTATTTTCTGTCAAATATTAAAAGTAAGGTGAAGTTAATGTTTCTCCTTAACAAGGAATGACATTAAGCTTCACACAGTTACACACAGTTTTGCCAAGCTGATATGACAGCGACAATCAAAATTATAACAAGCGTTAGCATTTTAACGTTGACTGGATAGTAAGCAGAGCTTTATTTATGAAGATATGAGTTTTCTGATAAAACCAAAAATAGGTATTCTTTTCTAATCGTTTTTCTAACACCCTAGGGGATCTGTTACCCCTGAAGTACCACGTATGCCACAAGTATTCACAAATAGCCCACCTTTGACTTTCTCTGTCAGTCCAGACATTTTCTATGCTTCAGAATCTCTGCTGTCAAAAATGCTCCACAATTGTGTAATTACATATCATACGTAATCCCCCCGACTACCATGGGTGATTTCTTTTCTTGGCAAGTCTTTGTTCAAGTTCAAGTAGAGTTTATTGTCATTTCAGCCATATACAAGTACATAGTGAAACGAAACAACGTTTCTCCAGGACCAAGGCGCTACATAAGGCGACACAGAACAACACAGAACTACAGGGACTACATAATTTATACATAAAGTGCACAAGACAGTACAAGACAGTACAGTGACTACTGGCACAGACAATGGGAATAGTAAGTCCCAGTGGCGCGTCATTTATCCTGGCTGTAAGTAAACTTTTTTTGCGTAGGAACTCCGCAATTAAACATTGGAGTATCACTCAACGATATGGAAGAAGAGAAGTCGTCTTTTTCTACCCCCAACAAAAGCAGAAGAGCCAATAGACATGATAATCTAAGTGACTGACAGTTGTGTAGGTGTTGTGAATATTAACCCATTTACCCCTTGGAAGCCCTGCCACTTTTCCCCCATTTCACATTCATCTCATCTCGATTGAGTGCCCTGTCAAACCCCGTGACCAGAGCTCCAGCCCATGGCTCAGATCTTCACGCACTTGTAGAATGCCAAAGATGAAACATAAATGACTAACACCTTCCCCTGGAGAGCTGTCTTTGGCAAGGCCGAGGGCAAATTAATGTTCTCGCTCCTTGTAATCAGGCGCAGTATGTTATATTTTCACTTGAAATAGAAATGAGCAGCTTGGTGGAGAGCCTATTTTATGAGAGGCATTAAAAAAGAAGTCATTTGTGTAGTGATTGTGGGACTTTTATTACAAGATGGCCTTTTATTGATGGTAATTATTGCACAATTAGCTGAATGGGATTAGTGTGAGATGTGCTAAACACTGTTAAAATAAAGCCAGGCAAAATCAATTCCTCCATGCACCAGCATTGTGTGACTCATGGTTTAAGGTGGTCTTGAAGATGCTTTACCTGCTACTATGATTCCCGGTCAGAGAGGAAGAAGGGTGTATTATTCACACTGAAATCCCTAGCTCCCACAGGATTCCCATCATGTGTTTGGAAGGTCTTAACAACAAACAAGACGAGATTCAGCTCTTTGTCAAAGCCATGGCAGTTTTCTCCATGATGTCTGAATTTCTTTAACAAAGGGTCTTGTGATGGTCTCCTTGAATGACTTCTGACATCTTCACACAGAATGCGATGCCTTATTTTGCTGTTCCGTTGTCCCTCTCAGACGCTGGCATGAATAATGCAGATGTGCTAACACCTAAGCTTTAGAATTTTTGACCCCTTACTATGATGGTATGAGTGAGACCTGAAAAGTACACCTTTCTGTCTTTTCAGATAAAGCGGTGGACCAAACATGAATAAAATTCGCCCGGCGAATGAAGTCAGTTTACTGAAGGGGGAAGGACACAGGACGTGAAAGACATGCATATGCTGCTGCTAGTGATTTCCCTGTGAATTCACGAATATCAGGCTTGTGAGCACACTTTGGCAGTTTGGTTGCTCTTTGGTTGCTGCTAATTTGCTTCTAAGTTGCTTGGCACAACTTACAATTGCCATCTTGTTCACTGGCATACAGTAAATATGAGCCAGAAGACTCAGATTTACTGTGATATCTTGACCTGACCAGAGCCGATGAAATACTCCTTCCCACATGATAAGAACAATTTTGTCCTTGTGACAAGAATACTTATATAACATCGACGTTTTGGCACCAAGCTCTGTTTGAATCATTCTGCAGTCCCAATCCCAGCGGAGATTACTCTTGGTACACCAGTGGTTGGTTCAGAGGTCACGCTGTGTAATCAGGTCATCACAGACACCAACAGATTGCTGCTCCTTCAAGTGTGGCTTTAGATAAGCCTAAGCAAAATAGCAGGCAGTTCAGAACATCAGATCATTTATAGAGAGGATGGACTGGTTTATTGGGACAGACAAAATGACTCAAGAAAGGAGGGCAAGACATCAAGATTATGCTTGTGTGTGGGTGGGACATGACCCGGACCTGCAGTGTACTTCCCAGAAGGCCACGGTGTAGTAATAGCATCAGTTATTTCTGCGAACATGCCGATGTAACAGCGGCTGCCTTGGTCTCTGTGTCTCTCTGTAGGACGAACATATTGCATATGACACAGAACCGGGCTTCACTAATGACTACAGCTCTCCAGGGATTCCTCTTTAACCTCCCCACTGTCTAATTGCCTCCATTACCCCAGTCCCATGAGGGGAGGGGCGCATGTTCAGAACAGAGAGTCTCCATGTGGGGCTGCATTGCTGCTCCTGAGCTCTCTTTGAACGCCGCGTGTTACTCATTTGTTATAGTAACATATGGTCTGATTTAAGCTTTGTTTGAAATTGATTAGTATTCCGCGCTTGCTGAGAAGCTCAAAGCTTGCCATGAATAACACAAAGCTGAGAGCAGCTAATTTTATCCTACAGGTAAGTAATGCAGAAGATTGAATCTGCACAGCCTCTGGGTCATTACGCATGAAGTTGCATAACTGCACGGGGTGATAGCCTAAATGTGTGCTCTGTGGTTCTTCCCAGCTGGAAGCCATTGGGATCAGACAGCATCTGTCAAAATGTGTGGCTGTTCCTTCAGGGCAGGGTCTTCATAGACAGGTGGGGACCAGCCACTACAATTCAGAGCCCATCTGCCTGCTTATCCACCATACTTCTTCAGCATACACCCAACCTGTCCTTGGTGTGTGTGTGTTATACTGCAGCATTCAGCAAGAGAAGGCAAGAGTATGATAATATACCCCTGGATCAACAGAATTATATCAAATAGCTGATTGGAAACGGTACTAAAACATGAAATAAGATATAGAATTGAAACACTGGTTGTCACTACGGTGGTCAAAAATATACATTGTTTGTACCTTTACGTATTTTCACCTAAGACAAATTTTTATCACTAATTTAAGTACTTGATAGGACCATTAGGATGGCAGTTGTACCTTAAATTAGCTTTCAAAACTACACTACATTTACCTTTCCAGGTGAAAGATGTATACCAAAGGTACAACCCAAGTGACAAGCAATAGTAAAAATGAGTTCCTTTTCTTTTTCTGAGAGTGTATGTAAATTGTTAGTCAAAAATGTATTACTTCATGCCCCAGGGTAGATACTATTTTGCACCGCAGGAACTACTGCGATGAAGCTTGCCATACTGAAAACTGTTTATTTGGCACAACTACCAATCCAAGATGGTGGGGGATAACAGGTACCTGTTCCAAGACACATGAATCCAGCCACTGCATCTTCTCAGTGAACAGCTGAACATCACAGGGCAGACGACTATGCTTGGAGGAGAGTGCTAACTGCCCTATTTTGTACACATAACAGACAGAAATGCCATCCTTCTACCCCAGGCTTTGGATGCTATGGATAGCTATGGCAATGTTGAGACAACATTCTGCTGTATGGATGGGAATTTTTTTTTTTGTTGTTGTTGCAGAAAGTGATTATGATGGTAATGGGATCCAGGATATTGTACAGGAACTGTGTAGCCCATCATCCAGCTACCAAAGGCATGTTTACACTGAGGCTAAGGAGCTGTTTGAGGCTCCTTGAAGTGGTTCAAGAAACAGAACTATGCTAATTTTTTTTTTTTTATATTTACGCAATCAGAGTCCATCCTAGGAAGGTCCAATTGTAGCCTATCATCAAGTAGATGGTATAATATGAGGCAGGCCATGCTCAGCAAGGTTAAGGTTACTGGGCTACTAATTCTGCCACATTTGGTCTGGACTACTGAATCAACCACACACTAATGTAGTGACATTTAATAAAATAGAAAAGGCCTGCCCTGATTCTTTTAATATAATAATCAAATATGAGATAGCAAGTATTTTGGAGATGTGTGGAAAGTTTCAGTATGGTGAGGTTTGTGAAGTGCTCAGAAAAAGCCTAATCTCCATTCAGTCACTCACTTGAGGTTTGTTAGCTTTGACAGACACGTTTTCATGAGTGCGTTCCAGCATTGTACAGTCTGTTTGACAGCTTCTCCATCTGCAGTGAGTTTGCAAGGCAAGTCCTATGTCTGCATGCCAAACAATGCTGCTCACCCAGCAATGCGAAGAGAAAACCAAGACTGAATGACACCACATCAATCACAGGTGCTGATAAAATTCCATGCAGCTTTTTGAATGTGTCACATATAATCCTATAATTAGATTCACACGGTCAGCAAACTGAAAGTCATGTATACAGTGCACAGTGACTACAGCGGTGAAACATTTGGCACCAGGAAGCTGGAATTTGACCCCCAGTCCAGTACTAAAGATTTCAACTATATGCTTTTTGGTAACTGTACAAGATTGCCACTGACAGGAACTAGTGGTATTCAGGGGTGGGGGCCTGTTTTCTGATTGGATGCTCATATCACATTACATGATACGAAACACCATATACTGTGACAAAAGAATATTCTGGTTCTTGGGGATGTTTGTCTCATCAAAAGCAGCATCAGGATTCATATCGTCACAGATTCCCCCTCTCGTATCTGTGCCGCATTCTTCTTGCACTTGTCTTTATTTCTTCATGTGCCTTTGCTTTGTTTTTGGTCCTGTCTCCTCCCCGTCCTGTCATTGGTCTCTTACTCATTGTGTTCACCTGTTTGCCCTTAATTAGTTTGTCTATTTAAACTTAAGTCTTATCGTGCATTAGTGTCATCCACTTTCAAGCTTTTCCCCAAGTTTCTGTATTCTGTGTTTCCTGGTTTGGACCCTCGCTTGTGTTTTTGTTTTTATTATGGTTATTACGTGTTTGATGCTGCCTGCCTGTTCTTTCATGTATGCTACGGGCTATGACTACGAATCTTGGATCTGCCCTATTAAAACACATGCTGAGCACGCACAAATGTTCCAGCTTGTCATTATCATTGATAAAATTAAAGACTTTTAAGTCATTTAGGTCATTGCAGCTCATGTGAGGTGGTTACCCAAAGAGCCAATCAGACAAAGGAACATTGTTAATCCAAGTATTTCTTGGACATTAGACCTAGGAGACTATCTTTGTGGAGTTTCTTGTGTCTTCCCCATCCTCCCGGTCTTCCAGATTCCATCTTTGTCTCATAGTTTCTATTGGGTGGTGGGTATACTGTTGGGTGTTGGGTATACATACTGTTGGGTGGTGGATATACATGCTGTTGGGTGGTGGGAGGATGGATTGGCTGTTGGGTGGTGGGAGGGTGGATTGGCTACTCTAAATGTGAATGAGTGTATGCATGGTGCCTTGCGATGGACTGGCATCCCATTCAGGATGTATTCCCAGTATTCCTGTGATAGCCTTTGTCAGCCTTGTCATTCCTTGTGAGAAGAATCCCTTGTAATTGTTGTGTTGATGTATGCGAATGTGTTAATAGTATTGCAGATGTATCCTTTGTTCATAACATTTTTTCCTACTAAAAATTCCTTTTTTCATTCGTCATTTCCTCCGAGCACATGCCAGTTGAGATTTCTGAGCTGCTTCTCGTTCATGAAACATCTCATTCCACAAGGCTTGACTGAATTGTCCCCTGACAGTGCTGTGGGCTGTGTTTTCTTGCCTGGTGAAGAGTGCTGGATGGCTGAGTTTCTGCTGTTCCCGCTGGGCCACCCTGTCTGTTCAGATAGATGGCCTACAGTCACAGGGGCTGTGTTAGAAATGCCCAGAGAAGTGAAGCCGAGCTTTATGATTGATAAGTTTGTCCTCTTTCCGTCACGGACATAAGAGTGGTGGTAGGCCATGACTTCAAGATGCTAAATCTTCTGGAGAAATGTAGTGGATGGAGTGAAAAAGGGTGATGCTGAAGTTAATTCCTGATGGTCAAGAGAATTTCTGGTGGTTTAGTAGTATTCTGGCCCGCGTACTCTGAGCTAACAACATTAATTTATAACATTTATTGCAGACATACAGAGGTTGAAACTCAGCTAGCATTATTATAATTTTTTTTTAACTTGGTAGCTGCTGTAATTATGATATCAGATAGACTGGAGAGCAAATAGAGAGATCTCGTTTTTGAAAAAGTAATCCAAGCAGAACTTTAGCACGCTAATATGCTACTTTTCTCTGGTAATTTATCTATTAGCTCGCTAATATTAACACTTTTTTGAAATAAA
The DNA here is from genome assembly GCA_033441825.1 of Pangasius elongatus. NCBI lineage: Eukaryota > Metazoa > Chordata > Actinopteri > Siluriformes > Pangasiidae > Pangasius > Pangasius elongatus. The sequence continues at coordinate 23,521,855 of JAKKZN010000010.1, forward strand.
GTGAGGCAGTGAGGCAGTGTTTTTTTGAAAATATTATCCAAATAGACTTTGTACACTTTTAATCATATGGTTTTTTTTTTAACTCAGTGTTTCATTTCTTATTCTTTTTTTTTTTTTTTGTATTTTTACACTTATTTGTCTTTTCCCAGAGGTGTGTTTACCCAGTCGAAAAAAAAGAAACAGTGTAAATAGAGTCACTTGACCTTCATTAAGTGGTGTTCACACTCATTTAAAGGTGGGCTGTGTTTGGTGACCAGCAAAGTGCCTCTCTCATTTCGTAAATAACTAAGATCTCACAGTGTTTCATGTGGAGAGAGAATTGCTCACTCCTTGTATTGACTGGGCTACTACTTAGCAAACAATGCAGCCTGCTGATGCCTGAAGTGGATTTAATGCTTTGCTATTTCCTAGAAATTAGGACAAACTGGCGTCACGTCTGTGTGGTGGTTACGTCGCCAGTACCTCTCGGGTCACGGAAACACTGGCACCTGGTGTCGTGAATTATGATGTCTTATTTCTTTATAATGCTAATGCTTCCTTTGTAGTATTACTATCCATTCACAAGTGCATGCATAGAAGATAAAATTGCCCCCCCTTTTACATCTACCTGCTAAAACAGATCTGTTCAGCCAGTGGTCATGTGATCATGTTGAATAATGGCGTTCTAATAAGAGGGATGTTGCATCAGTGAAGCTCCAGTGCGTTGCCCTGCCTCATGTTTTAGTTTTTTGAAAACCTAATTGACTAGGCCAAAAAACCTAAATGTGCAACCTAAAAACTTTTCGGATTGCTCCTTGGTTGACGTGTGTAGTGCAGCGGGAGGTGGGATTTATAGCGAGCAGCGCAGACTATAGCTACAGCATTAGGTGGTGTGTATGGTTACAGTTAAGGATGGGGTTTGGTTTAGCATCCAGTACCTTTTCCTTTACAAGTACTTCATCCATGTACAATTGAACAAAATAATTTTTTAAGCTTCAGTGGTGAACTACATGTGCAAACAACCTAAAAAACTAAACCCAAACTTGTTGTAAAGGTACAATCTGCATTTCTAGACATTGCAAGGGTAACGAGAGTATATGCAGCTAGCAGGTGGATGAGTGAGCTACTCATTAAATACTATAACCAAGTGTGGAAAAAGTACAGTAAAGAGCACTTGAGTGAAAGTGTGGGGTATGACTTTTTTTGTGTGAAATTTCAGCCTCAGCTCCTGTTTTAGTTTGAATTTGTAAATTTTTTTGTGTTGTTCCTCAGTAAAGTAACTATAATGGTGAAGAACAAGCGAGATGCTTTAAATATAGCTGATGTTAAATTCAACAAGAAACAATGTGGGGTAGAAGCTAGGCAAAAGGGGTGGATAACTAACTAACTAACTAACTAACTAACTAACTAAATTAGGGTCTTTCCAACTTTGTCTATAAGACACATCGCTAGAGCCAATGTTTGCCAGTTTATATGCCACTTTTGAATAAAAAGCACATACAGCCCAATAAAATAAGCAATGACACACTTTGCCCTCATGACCTTAGCCATAAATCATTAAACAAGACCTAGGACCAGCAGGTAGCACTTCCTCTTACATTTTCTACTTTATATCTTATTAAAAATCTTTATTAAATGGCTACCTATTTTTGCCCCAACAGCTGGATGAGTTGTTTGTGAGCTTTGAGGAGAAGCCCCAGGGGGCAGCGTCTCTCGCTCAGGTCCACAGGGCCGTCCTGGCTAACGGCACCACGGTGGCGGTCAAAGTGCAGCATCCGAAGGTCCAGGCTCAGAGCTCCAAAGACATCATGGTGATGGAGGTGAGTGCAGCGCCAGAGCAGCGCCAGAGCAGCGCCAGAGCAGCGCCAGAGCAGACTAATTCACCCTCTCTGTCACTGTCACACACTCACACACACACACCTCCTGAGAGTCAGGTCTTATTCACAACACATTAGTACTTAAGTAATGGACCCCATCACTCACCTGTTGCTTTTATTCTTTGGTTGTTATTGAAAAAGGCCATCTAAGCACGACCACTCCGTTTCATCCGTCTTACTGATCATACGTCCTGATCACGTCATTCATTTCACTGCCGTCTATATGTAAATAAATGCTTTATAAATGTAACCAATATGCTTTTTTTTTTCTTTTTGAACTTTCAATATATATGACTTTTTTCCCTTCTGAATCCCTTAAACCACCAGGAGCCATAATTCTCCGTTTCTGTAGTTTTACTGTAGATATACATAATACATACAAATATATACATGAATTTAAAAAAAAAAAAAACAATTGAAACATTTTTTACATATTTATTATCAGTAACATTTTAATATATTTTTTTAATATTTAAATATTAAATATTTTTAATATTTGATTTTATTTTTGGAATTTTAATCTCAACTCTCACAAGTACATCTAGGATAGATTTTGTGTTTTTTTTTTGTATTTTTTTTTCCCGTAAAAGTAACTTTAAACTCTTTTGGACTTGTAATGCTTTTAATTGCTACATTTTAGTTTTTTTTAATGTCTTTTTATCAAAAACTTCCATACTTTCACAATATTTCAATAAATAAAAAAACATAAATTTTTTTAATATAAATACTTTTTGGGAATTTTATCCCAACGCCCTCAGCACTAACTTCACCTAGCATGAATTTTGTTGTATTTTTTTCTTTATTAAAGTAACATTAATGAATAATGACTAAAAATATCTCCATAAATTGATCTAATCAAATATGTTTTAAATTTAATTACTGATGAATTACTAATTAATGAAGTTTAAATCTACAGAAACAGAGGGGAATTTTGATTTTTATTTTTAGGTAGAAGTACAACATGCATTTTTAATTTTATATTATTTCCTAAAACTCAGTGCAGTATGAATCATTTTCCTGGTGATTCGATGATTGCTGCTGGAACATTTATTTTTTCCTGGAATTCTGTTGCTTGCTGAACTCATGTTTGACCTCCGGCCAAGTCATTTGTATAATGCGTGTGTGTGGGTGTGTGTGTGGGTGTGTGTGTGTGTGTGTGTGTGTGGGTGTGTGTGTGTAGTTCCTCTTGCATGTAGTTCATTGGATCTTTCCAGACTTTGCGTTCATGTGGCTGGTAGAAGAGGCTAAACGAAACATGCCTCTCGAGCTCGACTTCCTCAACGAGGGACGAAACGCTGAGAAAGTGTCCCACATGCTCAAGCACTTCGACTTCCTCAAGGTTTGAACAGCTCTCTCGTACACACATCAAAGACTAAACATCTACAGTTTAGCTGTAGCATTTATGATTTTCAGCTTGTTGGTACTGCGATATAGGAAACGCCTGAAAACTAAAAAAAAAAAATGCAAATTTATTGAATTAGACCTCTAACATACAACCTGATTGGTTGGGAGATAAAGGAAAATGCTTGATGTCACCCCTATTTCGGTTGAAACGGATGAAGCTGTAGATCTAATGCTTTTGAACGTGTATTATTAGATCATAATATATAAGAGCCAATCCGGTTCCAACATGCAAATACAGTCCATGCAACACTGCTTTTAATAGGATTAGGGGTATTTCTAATTTGCATCTAATTTGCATTTACACAGATTTATAATTTCATGATGATCATTCAAGCGAACGCACTTTTTCCGTGCCTGTTTTGTTGTCTATCGGCATTCGTTCGTGTGAGCGATTTGTCCAAAAATTGATTATTAAGCATTGAAAAGCGCGAGAGGTTTTTATCATCGTTAACATCTGATTCGACTCGCCAGCTCCGGTTCAGTCTCCTCATGAGCCGAGTCAGAGATGTTGGAGACGTGCCGTGGTTTTTTCCATTAAAGCAGCTCGATACACGTGGCCTAAACCACTGCCTCCGTTGATTGGATTGTATAAGGAAGGAGCTCTGACTGTCCAAGACGCTTCTTCGAGGTCCTGTCCAACAGCCTCATTATTCATTTATAGTTCCAGTACAATTGAATCAAAAAATCAATAGTGTTTTGTTTAATCCAGCCCTGTGGACGTGTCCGCTTCCTGACTCATTGCTTTTGCTTACTGTTGTAAGAGGAGATTCTGTCTTTTTTTTTTCTTTTTTTTTCTAGAAATCTAGCATCTTTTATTTCTGTTTTCTGATGTATGACTATGTCACTATAAACAGATCTCTTACTTCAGGCAGCGCTGCGTGGTTTTTTTTTTTTTATTGGCTCGATGTTAAATATTTTCCCCGTAGTAAATTTGTTTGTGGCCGATGGTTTTACGCTCTCTCAGGATCCCTTTCATGCGGTGAATTAAACCTCACTCTGTTTGAGTTATTTCTCGTTGTAGGTGGAAGCAGTTAGGTCAGCGTAAGTCACTGTAAGCTCGTTGTAAGTGTAAGCAGTTATTTGTGTAAACCTCTATTGCCAAGTGCACTTTATGAGGTGAATAATCTATCATAATAACTGCCCAGTGCTCTCCCAGAGGTCTGCTTTATTCCTAATAAATAACGGAGGTACGGTCTCATCAGAAGTGTATAGATTTTACTTCTGACCTCAGAAAGTGGACGTTGTGACAGGAATAAATCCATAACCTCTTTTTTTTAACTGTGTGTTTAATATGCATGATTATATACCAGAGCGCTCTTTGTGAGAAGGTGTTGATTAATATTCTATGACAGCAGCTCTGACAGTATTGCAGCTACGAACACACACAGGTTTATATTAACGCACTCGTAATGATAATGTTATCATTTTATCGAAAAATATATAACATCTTGTTTTCTTTAACAAGATGTTTAACATTTATGTAAGGAGTCTCCAGTGTCAGCACTGTTCAAGTCAGCGGTAAAGCTGGAGCGGGAAGTTTCTGTATCATGGTCGGGTTTTTTTTTTAGATAGATAGATAGATAGATAGAGAGAGAGAGAGAGAGAGAGAGAGAGAGAGAGTGGTGAGGACTGCCTATAGCTGCTGTAACATAAGTGAGAACAGGAACTAACTTGTTTATAGTTATTAAATGTAACTATAAACAGAAAAAAAGTGCGTCCCGTTCTTTAATAAGTTAAAAATTGTAATTGCAGTTATAGGAAAATAATCAACTTTGAGGTGAATTAATTCTAATGAATAAAAAGGTTTTCTGAAATGGAAATCTGTGTATGAGTCTGTATTGAGTTCCCCATCCAGGACATGCTTGATGAAGCCTTTTTTATGTATCTGATGGAAAGTTCTCAGAAACGGAGGCTGTAAAGAAAAATGTGGAGTCACTGTGAGGTGTGTGAAAGGAGATGAAGGGCGGATGAAGGTCAGCCCGGTGTCAGCTGGAGTGATGTAAGAGCAGATCAGTGGTGTTAGCGGTGGACGAGAGCTTCACAGGCTGCTGATCACACCTCATCCCACCGCTGGCCTGCTCCACACGGAAACCCCGACGCACACACTGTCTCTACAGCTAAACGCTTTTTTCCGCTCTCTCTCCCACTCCTTTTCTCTCCCGCCTTCTTGGTTTCTCACTCTCTCTTTGTTTTCTTCTCCTCTCTTCTCTCTCTGTTCCTGTGCTTGCTTTCTTCTCTCTCAGTTCATTTTATTTAAATTCAATGAGGCTCTTTATTGGTATGAGCGCTACTGAAGAAGATGGTGCAAGTAAAAAAAAAAAAATGACTGCAGCTGTTATTTTTTTGAAAAAATGGAGCCATGAAGAGAAAGTGACAGAGTGACATTTTTTACTCAGCATTCACACTTGCAGTTATGCATTTCCCTAAAATCTGGTAAATTACAGCAACAGGAAGCAGAGCAATGGGGTGATGTGAAGGGGGCGGGGCTAGGCAATGCCATCAAGTTAACATTTATGTAGATGTGATGTGTAATTTTATTATTATTATTATTAGCAGTAGTTTAAATCCCTATATTTGATGATGCCGCTTCACAGAGATAATTAATAGCATCAAAGTAATATAAAAGCATGTATAATTTTTTAAGTAGTGCTCTGCTCTGCTTCATCCGCTGTGAAGCTCGATTCTGGTCCAGGAAAATGCAGACTGTATCTTCTTTTTCTTCTTCTTCTTCTTCTACTTTTGGCTTTTCCCTTCAGGGGCCTCCACAGCGAATCATCACTCTCCACCTATCCCTATCTTCTGCATCCTCAACA
>JAKKZN010000010.1:23649757-23664955 GCA_033441825.1 Pangasius elongatus
TTCCACGTCTCAGATGGATTTACATCGTCTACGCCTCATGCAGTTTTTTAGGGTTCTTCCTTGGAAATGTTCGACGCCTAAGAACAAAAACCTCCTGTAGGATTCCAGAGAAATTACATTCCTTTTGAAACATGTGTGTGTGTGTGTGTGTGTGTGTGTGTGTGTGTGTGTGTGTTAAAGGTCTTATTTTCTCCCTCTCACATGGCCCTAATGTCCCAGAGCTCCTCACTGCAGTCGTACCTGTAATTGAAAACAGGAAATAATTTAATGAAATCCAGCTAATGGCACAAATCAAAAAAAAGCCAGCTGGAGAGTTGAACAGAGTTCTCCAGACTGTTAGAGCGGCGTTTAAAACCTGTTGAATGGAATAATAATAGTTTGTGGAGGAGAGGAGGAAGTGTTAATCTACGCCTACGGCCGCTGATGTAGTTTCTCGTGTAGTTTCCCTGAACACAGGGATCAGCTCGAGCGTTTAAAGGCGATAACATCAACACAGTCTTTTTTTTGTTTGTTTTTTTTTAAATCTAAGGGTCACTTTGCCCGTAGTAAGGAGTAAAGATAGGTGAAATATAGTTGACCTCTACAGGCAATAAAATTAGTTAGTGTTACGTATGCAATTTATCAAAGACAAATCACTCACGATGTAGCCTAGCCAAACGATCTGCAGAATAAACAACACAAGTTTGTTTATTTTGTTTCTTATTTCTGGCATCTGCTTCTTTTTCGCCCCTTCTTGTTCTTCTTTGCTTTGGCTTTCTCTTATTTATGTGCTTTTGTAATGATATTATATATTATTTCATTTATCAGTCATGTGCACTGTAGTTAATTTATCTTATTTTATTCTCATTAATTATCATTAACTATTAGCNTTCTTTCTTTCTTTCTTTCTTTCTTTCTTTCTTTCTTTCTTTCTTTCTTTCTTTCTTTCTTTCTTTCTTTCTTTCGTTGTGCATATCTAGATTTTTGGCATCTGCCCTTACTCTCACCACTTTTTCTCTTTTTTCCTTATCCAAGTCTTTCTTGATTTTGACTTTTTCTTATTCTTCTGTTGGTTTTATTTTTTTTTTTTTCATGCGTAGTGTTTTATCTGAGTTTTTCAGTGGTGCGCGCTGTAGTTTGTAGTTTGAGGTTGGTCAGATAGATGAGGTTATGTCATTTGTTTTTCTTTCTTTCCTTCTTTCTTTCTTTCTTTCTTTCTTTCTTGAGAGCTTTTATTGGCTTTTAAGAGCATGAGCAGAACTGCACATGCTGAAAAGAGGCAATCCTTCTCTCCGTCCTAATTCGATGTGGCCTTTTTGCAAGATATTAACCATGGAAGTCGGTCTTTCTTTCCTACCAAACATAACCGAGTGCAAAAGTTTGCACACCCTTAAGACTAAATGAAACACACATTTAATTTATAGGAACAGTATATTCAGTGTGTTCAGTTTCACAGATGTCCCTTCATTAACGCAAGTAACAAAAACAGGCAAATGATGCGCGGTAAAATATTAATAGTCCGAAACATATCACAGCTACATGTGGTCTGTTGGCAATTCACACACAATATGGTGGAAATGTGGAAGGTAATTATCACCAAGCTTTATAATGTGTGTAAATAAACACTCCACCGTATGCCAGTCGCCTGCAGATAGTCTCGGCAAAGCTACTAAAGTTACCGTGACATGGTATAATGGCCATATTATTTTCATTTCTTTCTCCGGGTTGTAATGTACATAAGAGAAAAGCAAAAATAACAAGGCGACATAATGCAGCTGCCAAACTGTTGGTGCTAGTCAGGGTTTCAAATGCAAAATGAAAAATGAAAACATGCAGGTAGGTGAATTGGTAAGCGTAGGTGTGAACGTGTGTGTGAGTGTGTGTGTGAGTGTGTGAGTGTGTGGGTGGTGCCCTGTGATGGACTGGCATCCCATCCAGGGTGTATTCCTGCTTCACACTCAGTAGGATCTGAGTCACTCTGCCCAGGATAAAGCAGTTAATAAAAATGAATGAATGAATGAGGGAACAGTAAACTGATCGAATGTATGACATGCCTTGCTTTAATAAATAAAATGTCATTTTTGCTAAACTGCTGTACTGTAAGAGGAAAACACTTCAGAATGTGCTGTTATAGGAAAATAATCAAATTCAGGGAGGTAGCAGTAACTATGCTTCATCACTCCACCCCATTGTTGATTAATTTCCTACAACAGCACACACAGGTGTTATGTTCCTTTCTTATAGACACATGGCGTGTTTTCATTGTGTCATCTTGGTGGAAATAAAGTAGTAAAGTTAAAAGGCATTTGAATTATTCAGGATAACCGTGTGTGTGTGTGTGTGTGTGTGTGTGTGTGTGTGTGTGTTTTAGCATAGGGTGTGTGCATGGTTGCTATGTTTATCAAAGGCGTCCAGCAGATGGTCTGTGTCTTCTCGTACCTGGTCCAAGTCCAAATCTCCCTGCTGCTCTCACACCCACTCTTGTCCAAACTCGATACATCTCTCTGTCACGCACACACACACAAACACACACACACACACACACACACACACACACACACACAAACACATGCTAGCATTCATACGTTCTTATGGAATAAATCCAACATCTTGAGAATATTAGAGACTTATTAGAGTATTATTAGAGAGAGAGCTCATCATCTATGCTTTGTACTTCACTGTGTTACTCAGTGAGTGTGATTTAATAATAATTAAAAAAAAAAAGAAGAAAATTGCTAACACACACAGAGCCAGAAAAGGAAAAAGCTAATAGTAGCGGCTATAAGCACTGCAGAAGGGTGGAGCAAATCAGTGGAGCTGAACGAGGATTGCGGCAGGCAGCGGGCCTCTCCTCCAGAAAATGGTTTCTGAGACACAGTCACACACTGACACTGTCTGGATAGATAACACACACACACACACACACACACACACACACACACACACACACACACACACACACACACACACATATATCACACATGTGGAGACAAAATCTGCCATGGTTTCAGACAGAAAATGGCTTCCCTTCAGTGTGAGGTCAGTGGACCGGCATCCAAATTCAAATCCGTTTGTGGACTGTATTTATCAATACAGAAATTATGCAATNAATAATAATAATAATAATAATAATAATAATAATAATAATAATAATAATAATAATACCTTTCCAAAAAAGTGTCTAATTTTGTCTGATTATAAATATCATCCCAGGGTCCAGGAAATGACATCACTGTTTTCAGATGTCACATGGTCAGGTGGACTGTGTGTGCCTTGTACATAGATTTAACTGTTTCTCAAGTGAAATAGATTTGAAATTGAATAAACACTTAAATGTCTTTCTAGAAGTCATTCAGAGTTTTTCACATTTACGTATTTAATCATGGAATACCTACATGGATAGTTAGCGAATTAGCTCCATAGCTAATGCAGCCAAGGCCTAGGCTACTGACAGCTATGTACGGCTAACCTAGCTACTTGCAAATTCTTTAACAAAGCTTGAACTGAGTATATTTTATGTTCTAATATAAACACTTCAGTGATTATAGGTTGTATTGGTAAAAAAAAAAACTATACTAAGCTATGTTAGAAATGTCTGATGCTTATTTTATATCTAATGCTTATTTTCTCTATACTCATGTACGTTGATAAATGGCACTTAGCCGTAAATTACCGAGCTTGTTCACTGCACATTTACATTTGGTGATGCTTACAAAACTTCAAAAACCTCACAGCTCATAGAGAGCTAAAAAAACAGCAGTTAAGCTTGGTGTGTGCTGAATCTTCCAATAATGCAGCTCAGCCATTGCATCACAGCAGCTTCCATAGACACACATTAACTCTTCCTCCTTGTTTTTTAGGGTGCTATTACTTTTGTCCTAACTAAATAGGTAGTTTTATCTTAATTTATGGATATGCTTTGGATTGCTTCTTTCAAGCTAAGTGCAACTAATAAGTCCGACAAAAGATTTCATTAAATACATGTGTGTGATTGTATATAAACGTGACGGTAGATTCCGCATCTGCGTCGACTATGGCGACTTTCTTATTTGAGGCCTTTAAATTGAGCTTAGTGTTAGTGTGTCTTTTTATGTAAATATACACCAACTCAGAAGCTAGTTAGCTAGTTTTACAAATAAATCCATACGTATCCTTCGTGATAAATGAGGCCCAGTGAAGATACCCAGACTGGTGGCACTGAATCTGCACTACAGAGTCAGTCAGTCAGTCAGGGAAAAAAAAACCATGACTTATTCTTAGCCGACCTGCTCAGCATTTCCTTACCTCATCACTTTGATTATTTATGAGCTGATTATTTGTCTCCCATGCCGACTGTATTACCGCTGCTGCTTGCTCCCTGTTTGACATCACGCCTTTGATGATGACAAGCATTTGTAGTGTACCCCCATCAAAGATTCAAGTGGGAGTCATAAATCCGTACAGAGAGCACTTTCTGGCAACTGTCCATTTTGTCCTGCGAGGGCTGAAAGTGCAATTGATCAAAATGTTGCCTTCGCTTCGAGGGCTCTCGTCCTGTAATGGCCTCCCTCCTAAAGCTGCCTGGATTTATGGCCGCCATAACTGCACTACTTCTCCTGTGCTCCGATGCCTCTGGCATCTTCCACATGTTCCTCGGTGTGTTTGTGTGTGTGTGTGTTAGCAAGAAAATCACACTAGAACACCATTACCATTATGCTTTGATAACAATCTCAGTCCCCAGTGTCCATTCAGACATATAACAATGTTTTCATTAAGATTTCATAATTCATAAGTCGGCTGTCCGGCACGTGGCCCAGCTGGTCATCTCCATCCATTTTACCATTATGGTGCAGATTAAAAGCCCTTTGTCCCCTCCTAGTACGGGTTTTCATTAAAAAAAATCTCAAGAGATAGGTTTGTTTCGAGCTGAAAGGGAGCCTCGGGGAAAACTGCTGGTCCATGTTCACTTCTCACACTGCTTTCATTTTGTGCTTTCAGAGAATGTCATTGTACTCATATGGCATGCAGTACTCGTCTCTATTATTATATACAACATTCCGCTACTGCTGAGTGTCTCTCTCTCTTTCTCTTACACACACACACACACACACACACACACTGGTGTTGGCAAGTCTGTGGGTTTTCTGCAAAATTGGGCAGATTTTGAGATGTTGGCCTTCTAGAAAATACATAAAATAGTAGAGTATAATATTATATATATATATAATAGTATTCTTTAATAGTTTAAATTAATTTATAACTTATAAATTATTGTCTTCTTTAGATTAAATTTAATATTTTGTCTATCTAATTATATTTTATGATTTGCGCTCATATTTTTATATTTTAATCTTTATATGCTGATTCTTTTTATTTATATTCACTTCATGTTTTATTGTACTTGTTATGTATTGCTATTATCATTTTTATTATTATTGCCATATTTTGTTCTTTTTTTGTATGTATGTATTTTATGATTGTATTTTTATGATGAATCTTCTTTACACATTTACAGAGGCTTGCATAAGTGTTCACCCCCCTTGAACTTTTCCACATTTTATAGCACGACAACCTGGAAAAGAAATCGACTTCACTGGGATTTTATGCCATGAATCTGCACAAAATATCCCGTAAGAGTGGATTATTCAGAAGAGCAAACCACCAAAAGTATGGCGTTGTCAGTTGTAGTGGCGTAAAAGGAATAAAACACTTCAGTATGTGCTGCTATAGGAACATATTCAACTTTACATCATTATATTACATACATAACAGCATGGCACAGAGCCTTTTATTCCTTACTTGTATTAGGTTACTTTATAAATATTAGAATATGTGTGGCAATTGCAGTTATAATATCTGAGTCTAAAAGCATTGTTTGTATTGGACTTTGTCACTGTACAACCCTACACACACACACACACACACACACACACACTGCCATGTTGCTTCTTGTTCTGTGATCTGTATTATCGCATTGGACCCTTCAGCATGGCCAGTCGCTCATTAAGTATTAAGTGGCACTGGATTAATGGCAGAGGGAAGCAGCTGGTGGTAAAGTGTGCTGGTGTCTTTAGTAAAAACAACACTCACTTTAATTAATAATTGATCACTGCTCCATCCAGAGAGACTACCAGTGACATTTGATCTGTATTAAGAGGTCAGCGAGTCTCTGTCGACGTCCCGCTTTGCTCAGAAACTCCCTGCTCAAGGCTGAGCTCGGGTTTAGTGGCTGTGCTGTAAGCTTCGTTTTTTTTTTTCTTTCAAATGTTCAGATATGGATTCTGAGATGAATTTTGTTCTTTACTACCGAACCAAACACATACGTCTTAAAGCAGGCCTGATGGGAATCGGTCCTTTCTGTAAATGTAGCTTATACTACATAATAAGAATCATTTCAAACACAGGACACAGCAAAGATCACTTGGTGTGCCGTATTTATGATTTAAATCCTTATCTCTGATTAATTCCGGGTCCATTTTGGGAAGAGTGCTGAGCTTCAGCTTTCGACCAAACGTAATCGCACAAAGTTACCTGATAAGTGATGAAGTATAATAGAAACACGTCTTGTGCTGTTAATGCTGAAGATTCTGGGTTTTTTTTGGGAAGCTGTCTGACTCAGTTTGGCCTAATCCCATAATCTCTACTGGCTCAGTATTGTAGTGTAGGCTAGCCCAAAATTAATGAACTTGGGGAGAGGAGTGGGATTTGCACGTGGATCAGTGGAAGATAGCCCATGTGACACATGAATCACATCCCTCCCTCAGCCAGGAGACTTTAAGTTTCTCTGTCAGAATTTCACCTCGGAATTGTTCGGCAGTGAAAACAAAAAAGTAGGAATATCTTGCTTCATTTTTCTCAGTACAGAGAAATATTGAAATCACCGCCTTTTTTATTTGCACATATGCTACAGGAGCTGTATTGAGAGATGCCAACTGTAACATAAGTCCATGAGATACGTCCAGAATTTATATCACTATTTATGCAGGGAAAGTTACGTGTATTCAGAGATGATTTGCTGGACTCCTTATTGAGGGTACGCAAACTACCTCAGATTTTTCTTGACAAGATAGTGTCTAGGAAACTGCGTGTGTCAAAAGGAGGTGGTCTAGATGCTTTTGAGAAACCCTGTCTCAGGCGCTTCTACTCATGAAACATCTGGTAACTTCCAAGATATGAACCACACACAGGTAGTGTAATTTACATGGTCTGAATGACACGTCCAGAAAATCGATTTAAGCAAGTGCTTAAACCGTCTCTGAATACGTGTAACTTTCCTCACAAAAACACTGATGTAACTGTTTTGACTTAATTCACTCTGAATGCTGTTTCAGATCAGGTAGAAAGAGATCAAAATAAAACAATCGGGCGTATTCCTTTAAATAAAGAATCTATTTCTAGTAAGTAGTAGCTTATTTTGGAGGATCTATAGTTCCTATTTGCAAAGAGGAAGTATGAGGGATAGTCATGTATTGGAAGCTTCTATTATGCTGAGCTGCTATATAGCTAATGGTACCATTCACATTTCCATGCAAAGTGCATCACAGCTGGATGCCAGCACTGGCCATGATGAGCAAATCAGCCCCAGTGCTCAAAAGCCACCAATCAGCTTCCATGCCAGACGACCAGGCGAAACATAGATGTATTCTCAGACAAGGCCATGAAACCAGTATAGATGATAGTTGATTAGCTAGGACAAATATGTTGGTGGACAAATTTTATGTGTTTAAGTGGGAAATATGTAAACATATCCATCACTATGGATCAGGTGATGTGTGGATAAATCAATTTGGTCAACTATACTGATGCCTGAAAAATGGACTCACACATGGACTTGATGCAGTAGCACGAATGAAATGCTAGGAAAGACTTTTTTTTTTTTTTTCCAGAGGATGCAGCTGCAGACAAATTAGATCGCTATGAACATGTTTATTCATGCACTTTCCTTTTACAAGTGCCCTCATAAATTCTGCAGGTGGTGTATTTTTTCCCATTTCCCTTGCACTTTGTAACAACATTAGTGGAAGAAGTGATTTGTAGTGTCACAGAGACAAATTGCCAAACTTTCTTGGCTAATAAATGTCCCCTAGATTTTTCGGCTTTAAACCGATCCAGATTTTGTTGCTAGATTTCAGTCTGGTTTTACACTGTGCAGTTTTGGTGGTCTTTTAAGATTGTTGCTTGTCCCAATGTTTGAGATGATCCCAATAAAATCTTGGCCATATCTGGTTCTATAACAGGCTGTGTGATAACGTGTTCTACAGATCATATTACACAATGAGAATCCTCTAACAATAGACTACGTTCGGTTAGTGTCATCAATCAGCGTGATCTGTGGTCATTCAGAAAATAGGCTTGCATAAACACAAAAATCCTTGAGGTAATAAGGTTCATGTTTTGCCATCACCACTCCCATATTTGTAGCTGTCCCATGAGTTTTGCATCATCCTATGCCATCCTCCTATTGGTGGGTTTTTGATAATCGTTGTAGCAGCAGTCTGACTCTGACACTGCCAGGACTTATTTGTCAGCCATCTTTGGTTGCAGTGGTAAACCTGGATTTGAGAACAACAAATAAAGACTACTGGTGTTTCTTAGAGATGTTTAAGCTTGGTACTAATCTGTCTCCGTTCTCTTCCAGCCCGCGAGGAGAATGTGGCCACCTTCCGAGGCTCGGAATACTTCTGCTACGACCTCTCACAGAACCCCATCCAGAGCAGCAGTGATGAGATCACTCTCTCCTTCAAGACCTGGCAGCGCAACGGGCTTATTCTGCACACGGGCAAGTCGGCCGACTACGTCAACCTGGCACTGAAGGACGGTGCGGTGTCCCTGGTCATCAATCTAGGTTCTGGAGCCTTTGAGGCCATTGTGGAGCCGGTCAATGGCAAATTCAACGATAATGCTTGGCATGATGTCAAAGTTACACGCAATCTCAGACAGGTAATGTTAAATAGACAAAGCTTTGAGGGCGCACCATTCTAATGCTAGTCTTTATCTGCTGTCTTTCTTAAAGATATAATGCTTCTCCTGTTTATTTTCCTCCACTTTTATGACTTTCTAGACCAGCTATCTTTTCCCCAAGGTCTTTACTTTCCACCTCATGCTAAGCCTCTTTAAGCATTAACCTCCGTCATAGGCCATCAGTGGTGTGATGGCTTCAAGAGGTTGCCTTGCTCTTTTTTCTACCTCTCCCTCTCTCATTCTGTAGATATTCTCTTCACTCGGGTGAATAGTGCTTCTTATCAGGGTGGCAGGGAGACGCTTCAGCCAAGCTCAACCGTGCCATTTACCCACAGCCAATTTTTGTCGGTTAAATCGCTCAATGCACCGACTGCATTTTAAAATATGTAAATGTTTAGGGGTGGTTTTGCTCCTCAGCAGTGGATATTTTTGGCATGGGCAGATACGGAGGTGATGGCGCCCCCTGAGCTCCATCCATCAAGCTCAAAACACATCTCTCTATTTTGTTTTATTCACACTTTATGTAATATTTTTTCACATCTTAGCTGGAAATAAAAGGCTGTGCATCTTCAGAATGCATCTGCTAAACTGAGGAAAGCTGGTTATTACATCTCCAGTGTGATATTTGCAGAAATGTTCAGTACAGGGATTGAAATCCTCGACATGCATGCTGCCTGAGATTAAATTACGTTACAATTAAGATATTGTTGCTGAATACATTCCATATTTATGAGCCCTTTTAAAGTAAGTATGATCTGTTTTACACATTCAACACACACACTGTGCTATTTTAGGAGTAGGAGATAAATGTCAGTGATAGCCCTGAATCTTGGTCTTTTTTCTTTCTCTCTTTCTCCCAATCTCACTCTTTCATACTTTGCTTCTCAATGGAAACTAACCACTCATGGAATGAGTCTGTTTTACTAACCGTTACCTGAACGACTAATGAAGCTCCCTAATTATTCATCATTGGTTTTGTTTTGATTTTTACATCATTTTCTTGACAGCTCTTTTTGTTCACTGTTTCATTTCCTTTCTTCCCCCCTTTTCACAAAGCATTCAGGCATTGGACACGCTATGGTAAACAAACTACATTGTCTGGTAGATATCATTCCTATTGTCCTTTTCTTTTGGTTTGCCGTGTGCTCTCCTGGCCCTCTTCCTTTTTCTTTGAGTTTCTTTCTAAACGTCATAATCGACTATCGACCAAAAAAAGGAAATGGGGTTGGCATTCTAGGTGTTCTTCACTTTCTCCTTGTCCTGTTTTCTTCTTCATCATGGCTTTTACTTCTTTTTTCTGGCTTACTCTCTCTCTGAACTTCCTCCTCCTCTCTTTAAAAGACCTTGATATGTGATTTTGTAGGCTGTAGTGGTATAATAAAAGCCTTTCTGTTTGCCGGATACTGTTGACGAAACTGGCAGAAGCTTTCCACCAAGAAACAGAGTGAATAAATACAAAATAAGAACAGCCAGTGGGCAGGGGAGCTCTGACAGTTGTTTCCAGTACAGACTTGCATGGCGTGCCAGCTCATCTCCATTTTCACTGCAGCTTTTTTTGTGATCTTCGCCACTAACAACTTCATCACCAATTACCCATCACCCATTGTGTACCGTGCATGCTGTTATCTTCTCATCTTCCTCATTGCTTTCACATCTACGGCTTTCCTGTTCACTTGCATGTGTGTTTACAGCTTGGCCTTGCATGCTCCCTTAGGCTGAAATAACACATTAACATCCGTATCCCTCATACCTGAATTAAATGTCATTAAAACCCACAGACAGCTTAACTCTGGCTTGCTCGGTAGTGGTAGTAAACCATGCAGCACATTATGGAAGCATGCTTATCAATGTCTGAACTAACCAGTCAAATACAAGTAAAAAAAATACAACACAAAACTCCATGGTTTGTGACATTGTACTAACCTCCCAGACCTAACCAAAGTAGGGAACCCATTTCTTACACCATCAAAGATAAAGAAAATATGCCGCAGAAATATTTTCTTTACCTGCAAGAACAGAACTGACTGATAAGAGCCCAGTGCTGCTAATCCCCAGTGTTACACCAGACAACTGCTCCTACTCCTACCAATGGCGTTCAGAAAGTCACAGGTTCAGAGGGTCATCAGTGGATCTCTCCCCTTCCTTTCTGTCATGTCCACTCTGACAGGTCACCATCTCTGTGGATGGCATCCTCACCACCACGGGCTACACGCAGGAGGACTACACTATGCTGGGCTCTGATGATTTCTTCTACGTCGGAGGAAGCCCAAGTACCGCTGACTTACCTGGTTCACCCGTCAGCAACAACTTTATGGGCTGCCTCAAAGAGGTAGGTGGAGTCAAAATGGTTAGATGTTGGATGAGTTGCTTAAGGGTTGAAAAAAAAAGGTCCACAGTCTAAGTCCACAGCAGGGGTGAGATCAAAAATCATAGGCTACTTGCAGTTTGTTTTCCACAGAACAGGTGATATAAGGTCAAAGCCAGAAGCTGTCAAAAATTAAGGATTGAAAGGGAATAGGAATAGGAAACATGACTTGCGAAACCAGGTAAGATGGTATAAGCATTGTAGGGAAAAATGAAACCATAGGGTATCTGGCACACTAAAGGGATCTTCAGATTGTTTCTGTAACCCTTAGAGCCCTAAAACGGCGCGCTTCACACAAGGTTTCATCAAGGGTTCCTCAGGTGCATATGCTTCCTTTCTAAAAGGATTCTATTCCCATCAGAAGAACCCTTTAGGGTGCCAGGTGGAACCCTTAGCACCCCATTCAGAAAAGGTTAAAATCACAGATTTTCAAAAAAAATAAATAAATAAAAAAAACCTTTGGGGAACATTTTCTTTTCTAAGAGTGCATAAATCTATCACAGACTAATGAGACATAATGGTACCATTAACTACAAAACAGGTTCAGGTGATCACAAGTAGTGGTGCCAGGATAGGGCAGAATGTGTCAAAACTGGTGCCAAACAGAAAGCTTTTTGAAAGGTTGGTCAGTGCATTAGCCACAGCTAGGTTCTCCTCTCTCACTCTACAGATCTCTTTTGCAGCACATCTTGAATCCTTGTCAGAGCAACAAAAATGGAACAAGTTGGAATGGAAAGTTGGAGCAGTGTAATATATTTAATAAAGCTTATCTTCTGAGAAGGACAGAGTGGACTTCAGTTTCCTTGGAGCACCCCTATAATGAAATTCACTGGACTTCTCCGTTTTCTCACGACATGAAATTGTTTCAGCTGTATTTAATTTGGCTTTTCAATTGCTGAAAAATCATTTGATTAAGGTTGCGCTAGCCCAGAGAAGAAGCTTGGATGATTGGGTGAGATGAGATTCTGCAATCTGGTACTCGTCGGGATTGCAATGTAACATGAGTGGGTTGGTGTCAGGGGCTTTAATCTGGAGGGAAGAAATCTCCAAGTAGAAAAACTGCACTAATCTCATGAGATGAGCTTTATGTAACAGATCTTTTATAGCATTGACGTAATGCTGATGTCCCCCTGTTTGGACAGCAATTCTTTATTGTGAACTTTATCTCCTTCATGCCTGGAGGCCGTAATCACTAAATGGATCGTTCCTTAATTTAGCTGAGTGTAGGTAGTTAATCTATAGAGAAATTAATTTGGGTATTTTCAGTAAACCTTGTCCGGATATCATATTACTCTGTCTGTTGCCTTTACAATTTCTGTAAAAATCTAAAGAAGTCCATCTATTATCATGTTCAATTTGGATGCTAACTACTATTCCCGGCATGTTGCCCAATCCTTGCACATTAGCGTTTCAATAAAGGCTCATTACCAGGACCTTTTCTCACCCAGATTGTGGCAAAAGTGGATCCCACTTCTGTGATTACAGTAATCAGTTTCATAAGTGGTATGATGTAACATCTGCTTGTGCAACATGGGTACCAGCTGTGTCAATGGAATGGGTAGTGTTCCTGGAGCTCCAAGAGTCAGAAGGTTTGGCTGCTGAGATCTTCACCTGCAATGTCTGCCCCATTGGACACTGATTTGCAGAAATTGTCTTGAAAAGGAAAATATGTCACAGGCTTGGTATTGAGCCAAGCACTGACAAATCACATGCTTTCTCATGCATTAAGGATGTCCTAAATACAAGATTTTCATTGTCCCTTTAATGGATCAAGAACAAATTGGATCAAGAAAAAACTGTGGGCAAAAGGCTTGTGAACTTTGTTTATGTCACCAGGAGCTTGCTGCCACTACGGCCACCTTTGGTGAAAAGATCTGAAGCGAAAGGTCAAAGAGTGATCCTAAAGAACATACAAAAAAGATTATGTGTACCTTGGTACCTTGCCCAGAATAAGGTTACCAGGATTCACCCCTGGAGCCAGGTCTGGTGGTGGTAGTGCCCACAGGCAATTGTCTTGTGACTGGGCAATGCACATAACCTGGCTGGAGTCAACCCAAAATGATGACTGGAACCATCTTGTATATTTTTGGCAGTGACAGCTTTCCTAGGGCCCTGGAGACTTAAGACTCTGAGGTTATAGGTCTAGGGGAACATAGAACCCTGAAAACAATGCCTTGGGATCACAGGGATCTAGGAACACACCTAGGTACCACTGGGTCTTGAGAGCAAGGACCCTGTGAACATTATAGTCTATAGGGTAGAGAGTCCTGAGAACAAGGATTCTAGGAACATAGGACCCTAGGAACGTAAGACTCTAGGAACAAAAACTGACGTCTTGTGTTTAAAAGGTTTTTAAAGATATTATCAGCCATTTTTATGGAATGTAGCTGAAGCTAGCTGTTTCAAAATTCTAAATTCAAACGAAGCATCTCCTGCTGTGTTCTCTCCAAGCAACATCTCAAAAAAGCCGAAATGCTTCATGTTTAACCAATTTGTGGTGCAGTCAAAATAAATCAAGGCTACTTGACAAGAAGTCAAAAAGTAACCAAGAAAAGGCGTATAGGGGTAAAGAGGTGGTAAAAATAGTGACAAATGAATTACTGATTGACAAGTGGAAGCCAAAAAATAACATTAGCTCATTAGCACTCATTAGTATTCAGCATGTTGCTAAAAGCTAAACCATGACCAACTGTTTTAAGCTAACACTGAGTAGCAATGAGTGGCAATGTACTTTGGAACTGAGACCAAACCATCACTATTTCCTGAGCATTTTTAACACGAACTTCCCTTCTGGGCAGTGTTCAAATAAACAGTGCTAGACTAAAACCTGTGCACTCTCGCGGTGACCCTCACCTTTCCTCTCTGAGTAAACTTTTAGCTCTCCTCTAGCACATGCTGAATGCCACTAGAATATAATGTTTAATTTTGTGTACAGGTTGATACATTGATTTTTATTTTTTTCCAAATAAATTTATTTGAATGAGCCCAGGGCATCTGGTAGCAACTATAGACGGATCATTTGTTACTTGAGGAGTACTCCACCTTGTGGCATGGGATACCAACTGCAGCTAAGTTAACCTGCAGAAAACACCACAGTTCGCAAAGGCCCTGTTCACACCTGGCATTAACATGGATCCTAGGTGATCACAAGTGGACAGCTGGGACGTGTATCCGTTCACACCTGGCTTTATAAATGCATCTCTATTGACCACTTGTTACTGGATTTCATACATCGTTTCGCTGGAGAAAGGCTGTCACGCAAATTATTACGTCAGTCTTCCGCTCCATTTATTTTTCAGGCAGAAATCTTCCGCGAATCATATTTAATGTAGCTTTACAGACTGTTTCAAAAATTTTAATCACATGGTCTTCTTCTGCATTAATTTTCAGGCCGAAATGTCCCGCGAATCATATCTCGTGCACCTATATGGACTGTTTCAATCGTTCTGATCATGTGGTCTGCTAACAAAACTAGTAAATGAACGAAAGATGAGAAGCTATGAAACGCAGCTGCTTTCATCCCTGCTGTTATAGCGTCATCTTTATCCATTAGCCAAGCGATGAGTTTTCTCACGCAAGCTTTCAACTTTGGAGGGGACACACGACAGAGACTGAATAACCTAACTGAGAACAGGAGCTAACTGTTTTGCAGACATTCCACGACATTAAATGTAATTATAAATAGATAAAATAAATATGATGAGTCTTGTTTAATAAAGACAAAATGTAATTGTTGGCAAATGTCCGTGGTATAAGAGGGATGAAACAGTAACTCTGCTTCATTATGCCACTCTGTCATTGGTTATTTTGCTATAAAAACATGACCCAGAGTTTTTGGTCCTTGCACAGTGACAACCCACACACAATCAGACACCAGAACAAGAGTGTGAAAAGCAGTAATAAGAATACATCCA
>JAKKZN010000010.1:23700613-23715147 GCA_033441825.1 Pangasius elongatus
TATCGCTGTGGAGCTGGTGAAAGGGTAAGACGCAACCTGAAGATTGGATGGACTACAATGGCATGCAAAAGATGTTTTTTGGGGCAGTAAGAATCAATAGTTAGCACCAAAAATCACGCAGACGGAATGTAGCAAACATTTGATTATGATGATGCTGATCAATAACTCAAATGGTTGATGGTTTGATTTTTTTTTTAAGCGAACATACTTGATACTTGAAAGCCTTGAAAGGGAAAACTTATGTAAAATGTTATGTTCCCCCAGAGGGATAAACTAAAGGGGGTGCTTCATTTTATCTGTAGAACATGAAATTTTAAGAACTACTCTGTCAGAAAAAAAGGTTTGAAAAAAGTGGATGATTTGTGGTTGTAGCTTTCGATATATTTCTCCGAAAGGGAAACCCGCTGTTATAG
Source organism: Pangasius elongatus (assembly GCA_033441825.1). Classification (NCBI taxonomy): domain Eukaryota; kingdom Metazoa; phylum Chordata; class Actinopteri; order Siluriformes; family Pangasiidae; genus Pangasius; species Pangasius elongatus. Next base: position 23,701,027 of record JAKKZN010000010.1, read on the forward strand.
GGTTCTATCTAAAACTTTATACTTTGTCAATGGGAAACATGGTTAATGGTTCTGGCTTTTTAAAGAACTTTAATTTGTACCCTTTTTCCTGAAATGTGAACCCTCTGTTGTAGGGCTGTAACGAGTAATTTTAAGGGTCACCCCAAACAATCAGACGAAAAGATTGCTCTGCTGCAATTTGTTAGAAATAAATCCAGATTCTTCGGAGCCCAAAAATGTGCAGTATGGTATCCTGCAAGGTCCTGATTTAGGCCAGCTATCATTCTCCCTTATAATCAGCTCCTTGGACATGTAATTCACAAACATAATGTTTACTACATAAAAAGAAGTACAGATGTAAACTCTGGAATAGTGTTCCTGAGGACATTAAGAATGCTTTATAGCATTGTATTCAAAATGTGCTTGTTTTACTCTTCATAGTTCTTTAGTTTTTTATGTTAAATTGCCAAAGCCTTGAACCGTTTTTTGTTGGTTGCTGGTTTTGCAGTCCTATTCTTTTCATCGCATATTTTGTTGAAAGCTTAAACTGTTGATCGTGAAGACATACAGTTGTTCTGTCTTTTCCCTCTCAGTTACATCCATTACGTGTTTGACCTCGGTAACGGCCCGAACCTCATTAAAGGCAACAGTGACCGAGCTCTGCACGACAACCAGTGGCACCATGTGGTCATCACCAGAGACAACAGCAATCTGCATACCCTCAAAGTCGATGCCAAGGTTGTCAGTCAAGTGGTTAATGGTGCCAAGAACCTGGACCTGAAAGGTATATGAGCTGAACCCAATATATTACTATATACTGTATATATATAAAAACTGAAACATACATTTTTTTTTAATCTTCATATGACACTGAATTTATAGTATTTGAATATATTTTGCATTTTTTTAAATCTTTTATTTCATATTGTATTACGTTTGACAGCAGAGCAAAAAAACGTGACCTGCATCTTCAGTCTGCATTTTCTATCCCTGATTTTTTTTCTGGCTTAAAGGCAAGTGCTTGTGTTTAAAATCGGTGGTGTAGTCTCTACTGTCCCAGACTCTTCTACTCAAGATGAATCTGGAGGCGTGAACTGCATGCAGATGATCTGTATAATCTGAACAAGGAGACTAGAAAATCAGCTTTAGTGCGCGGATAACCCGATTCTGAATACGAGGAACTTTCCTCATGTAAATATTGATGTAACTTTAGGACTTAAGTCGCCAACTCTGAAAACGGCCAGTGGTGTTACTTAAACACTTCAAAAGCTAAACTCACCCCAACTACCTTTAAAGAGGAATGGCACAGTGTGTTAGTTTTGGTGTCCCAAACAATGGACTTTTGGACAAGACAAGCAATGTCGTGAGTGTATAGATGAATCTATTTACTTTTTTTCTCAGGTGATCTTTTCATTGCTGGTTTGGGGCCCAACATGTACAACAGCCTGCCCAAACTGGTAGCCTCAAGGGAGGGCTTTAAAGGTTGCCTGGCATCGGTGGACCTGAACGGCCGTCTGCCGGACCTGATAAACGACGCTCTGTTCCGCAGCGGGCAGATTGAGCGTGGATGCGAAGGTACTCCCTCTTACAACTCGAGCTCAAGCAGCCCATTCTTCCTCATGAATGCTAACAGTAGCTCCATTAGCATTTCACTGAGCCATCAGTCCATCCTACTGACCCTGCTCATCACCACTCTCACCTGTTAGACCCAGTGGCTCGCATAAATACTGCACTTTTATAGGCCACATTGGCCTTACAGTCAGCCAAGCCCCGGTTTTTCACCCTAATGAAATAATCCTTACTCATCTACGATTGTATTATGACAAGGTCTGTGTATGGTTTGTTTTTTGCTTCGAAATGAAAAAAAAAAAAAGTAAACGATATGTTTTTGGCTCGTATTTCTCCTTCGCTTGTTTTTCATCATTTCACAGTCATTTTTGGGATTAAATTTCCTAGAAGATCTTGAATGACCCAGGGGTGTAGCTGCTAGCGTTGGTGTTACTCCCCGACGTAGCGCTAATGTGCATCACTGCAAGTTAAAACACATTTTAATCACCCAAAAACTTGCTTCTGCACAGGTGCATCCCATTCTTTTCATCTTTTATGAAAACGGACTTGTACTTCCAGGTCGCTGAAGTGTACCGCACTGGTGTGTGTGTGTGTGTGTGTGTGTGTGTGTGTGTGTGTGTGTGTGTGTGTGTGTTTTTCATATTTAGATTCATCAATAATTGATATCTAGACTTGCTGTGGTGACTAAAGTAGAAACAATTAAAAAGAATCAATACTTTATTGTGTTTTAGTGTGTGCCAAGAAAAACAAAAATAAAATAGAGAGCAGTTTCCTGTTTTTTTTCCCCCATTTTCATTCCGAAGTGAAAAACAAACGAACGTGGAAGCGACGTACACAGACCTCACGAGAACGTCTCACGCTTTCGAGTATTCTGGGGCGTGATTGAGCTCATACGTGCTTAAGTGCTTTTCGTTTTAAAATATTACAGAATATTACACGAGGTGAACAATTACATTTACATTTCCATTTTTAAATCTTTTAAATGTTTACATGTATAGGGTGCTGTGACAATATTATTCACTTTCTATGAAGCCTGTAGTTATAAATCATCATAACTGCTGTTTTAATTCTAAGTGGATATTAATTGTGTGTGTGTGTGTGTGTGTGTGTGAGTATTTCATAAACTCGAATAATGCCTCACATATCTCTAATAATGTGCTTGATAAATTAAACTCAAGTTGTTATGAGGAAAGTTTTAATGATTTATGAATATGGGCCTCATACAAAGTGTTAATCTCGATTGCTTTGAATACAAAAAAATATATATATATATTATATTTAAATATATATTTGGAATAGCATGTGCAAAAACTCGAGAATTTTCCATTTTTAAATCCTGAAGATGTTTACATGTATAGGGTGCTGTGACGATATTTTTTTTAGCTCTACTTTAGTGAAAGTTTTATGTTTTTTGTATCTGAGACACAGAAAAGTGCTAAGTGGTAAGATTTATAAACAGGAGGTTGGGTTTTGATTTCTAATAATCCTAAAATGCGTGTAAAATAGTGTGTGATAATTTCTTCCTTGGCCTTTCAGATAAAATCAAATATAGACTGTAGACTGCCATCCGCTAATATCTCACCAGTTTCTGGTTGATGATGATTAGTTTATGGATAGTAGATCATCTACACACTCTGTATATATTTGTAGACTATTAACTGATCAAATTTCATTCAGATTTTGGTCCCATTTTGAGTAAAGAAATTAAAACTATCCAAAAGTTTGCGTCTCGCTTTATGAATGTGCTGCAACGTGGTATTCTCTGTTATACCACATCGCCGGTGTGTTCTGGATTCTGATTGGTCAGAAGTCGTTGATTCATTTTCTCAGCTCCGACTGTAGTGCAGCTGCGAATCACAGGTCTATAAATGAATCAACGTATTCGTTGTATTCACACAGCTGATGTGTGATAAAAAAACCATGTATTTGTAACATGTAAGGAGAAGTTTATTTCACATTTATGGAAGGAGTCTCCAGTGTCAGAGTGAAGCAGTTTCTGAATCTTCAGGACAGAGGAATTTACGCTTCCTCGCGGTTTCTCTGTAACACGTTTAGAGAACGACTGCAGTAATGTACGGAATAACAGGAGCCGTATATAGTATATAAAATAATACTATAAATAAACAATAAACTGTATAAATCACTCTTTAATAAATGAAAATATAATGTGGCGTACGAGGAGCAAGCCTTAGCACTCAGCTATTATACAGTGACTTAAACTGGCAGTTTATTAAGTGTACAGATATCTGTATAGCAGCTAATAAACGGACTAATTTGGGTATGTAGCTGTTAATCGGTGCAAATCTGAAGGTTTTACTATTTCATCTAAAAATAATATCTACAGTCTCGATCAAAAGATAAACAGATTATTTCATATCCACATCATTCCCTGCATATGACCTGCTTAAACATGATGTAAATCATTTTCTTTTCTGTAAATGCTTTCACTCTCTCTTTTATATTTGAACGTCTCGTTTACCATTTCACTGCTTTTATTTGAAATGATTTGATTTGTGTTTGACAAAAAAAAGAAAATATATATATATATCTATATCCATCACATGTTCATCATGTCACATTTTTCACCTCTTCACTTTTTTCAGAAAAAAAATCAATAATAAAACGCTGTCCTTCTGAACTGTTTGGTGTTTTGTTGTAACTGGACGAAGTGTGAACGACTCGACCGCGTAAATTCCCAGAGCTTCCGTTCCTCATTCATTAACCTCGCTTTATTTACCGAATAACACAGATTAATTACTGTCATATGTAAATATGTTTTCTGATGAGGAGTGAATATTAATCTGGGATTTTAAGGGGTTAAAGCACAAAAAAAAAGCACAAATAAACGGAGAGGTAGATGAGCATAGAATCGACTGGAGAGTTTATTGGAAGAATTTTTTTTTTTTTTTGATTTTATCATATTTTTATTACAATTATTTCAGCAGTCGACTTGAGGTTTTATTGAAGGAAGTTAAGATTTTTATTTTTTTTTAAAAAAAGTGCATATATACAAATGCCTAGATTGCAAGCTGACATGAAATATCCTTTATTTTCTGTTGTTTTCTTGTGTTTTCACTGTAATTTTCATTCCCATGAAAAAACGCACCGCGGGCGGCTTTATCCGCTCCACACACACACACACACTCTACCACCTCTGCTCTGTTGCATTTCATACGTGACAAGCGCCTTCTGTGTGCGTGTGTGTGCGTGCGTGCGTGCGTGCGTGTGTGCGTGTGTGTGCGTGCGTGTGTGTGTTTACGTTTATCTCTCCTGCACAGCATCGAAAAGCGAACGTGAGTAGGCTTTTCTCTAAAGTGGCGAGCATGATCGGGCCTGAATGTGCACCTGAGAGGACTTTAAGAGAATGAATCTGAGAATGGTTTACGGTTGAACGTGGCTGAATTTTATTTTATTTATTTTATTTATTTTATTTTTTTTTTTTGAGTCGGTGAATGTGCGCCATGTTGTAATGGGGCTTTCCATTCACTAGATGGCAATGATGCACCAGCCCTTAGGAAGGAAGGAGGGAAGGAAGGAGGGAAGAGGTGGACATAGTGGAAATGGGAAAGAATGAAAAATAAAAACAGGAAAAAGGAAGGAAGATCATTCTTTTATGGAGAAAATGTTGACTGTGTACAGGAATGTCCCTTCTCTGTCATCCTAACAGCTCATCTAAAAATGATATTTGTTTGAGAAATGGTCATTTCATTTATTAAAACGTCCATACTGCTTCTGTTGCAGTTGTTGCAGCGATCAGGTTTTTATTTAAGGACAGACACTACAGGGTCATTTTAATAGTTTTAATGGATTTGTTTGTTTGTTTGTTCGGTTTTTTTTTAAACGTTTTTTTTTTTTACCCTAGATATGACCATTTTTGCCAGTTGATTGCTAATATCCTTATTTAAAAACAAAACAAAAACACACAAACAAACAAACAAACATATTGTCGAATTCAATATGTATAAATCTGCATACGTCATAAAACTAAAAAAAAAGACTCTAATAAAAAGTAATGTTTAACCATGAAAATTTTACATATTTTAATGATTTTATGTATATTTTATATGTATTTTTATTCTGTTTAACAATTTTGTCAGTGTAAAATCAGACGTAAACTTTGATTTGTCTGTAATATTTAGTGAAGTGTGTAAATCTGTACTTCATATGACTAAAAGAGTTTAAAACTAAAAAAAACAAACAGAAAATATTTGATGTAAACATAAAAAAAAAAAGCTGGTTAAAATATAATAATAATTCTTTATTATTTAAACAAAAGAACTGTTTTTAAAAGTATTTTTATGTTTTTAAATATTTGCATGCTGTTAATATTTTTTTATGTTTTTGCCCCAGTATAAAGTCTGACATTAATACAACATTATAAACATTTTGCTCCTAATTAGGGTTTGGAATGAACGTGTACAATTTCATGAATGTGGGTCGATAACAAACTGAGATTTTTTTGGTTCCAAATTTCGAAAAACGGTTTTGAAAATACTGAGTGGTTTGTAGTGTTTTCACTCAATTTAGTGTAGTTTATATGGTTTATAACATGCATATCATTAATTATTTAAAATTGAATTTATTTGTACAAATAAGGTATTGTCTAATTAAATACTTGCATACTTTATAAAACTAAAAATAAGTTAAAATTCGGGGGAAAAAAACATATAAGAGGGTCGTTTGAATGTTTGAAGATTTTTTTTTTTTTTTAATACAAAATACAACATGAGTTTCTCTGGTTAGTGAGGTTTAGAGTAATTAGTTAGTGAGGTTGACAGTAATTAGGGTAAAACAAACAAACAAACAAACAAACAACGACAAAAAGTAGCAGAAAGTTTGTTGGAATTTCTTTTTTGCTTCATTTAACCGAGGAAATATCACGTGCTCTCAAAACTAACATTTGGTTCAAAGTGTTTCCACATGAGAAGTTTAGAGACGTAAAGATTTTTAGTTCTTAATGTAGAAAAATAGATTTCAAAACATTTTTAAAATATAACGTGGTTCAAAGTGTTTCCACATTAGTTAGTAAATAATGAAATGAACGCATATATCGTAACTTTATTTTTTTTAAATTGCATTTTTTTACTAGGAGTAAAATATAGTTGGAAATTCATTTCTTTATTGCTTTATTTAGCAGATAAAATGCTACGTGTTGTTACAAAACATGTTATACTAGACATGTTTGGTTCTGATTTTGGAAAAAAAGATTTTAAAAACGTTAGAAATACAGTGTGGTACAGTCCGCCGTGTTCAGCGTGGTTTATTAGGTTTATGTATATCATAACAATGGGATTATGAAGTGGGCGGAGCTTAAAGCCTTTTTGAAACTTGCTGTTTGAGATGATTCTGTTGTGTTTTGATTTTTTTTATTACTACGGTTTGAGAGAAACACGTCAGCCTGTAGTGTCTTGCCTTAAAAGCCACTCTTTCTTCTCTGCTCTCATTTTGTGTTACTGGACATCAGTAGACATTCGGGACACCGCGTTGCGTCTCGTCCTGTCGCTCTGACACGTGAGACGTGAGACGTGAGACGTGACACGGTCTCCTTTCAGCCATTTAGCACCAACCCATCATTCCTAACCCATCGTTAGCGTAGCTCTTTAATGCCAACCCCTTCCTAAGAATGGTAGAGCATGTCTGTTAGTAAAGCGCTCGCTTTATTAACGAAAGTCATTGACCACCTACTAACCTGATTGACTGTTTTTTCTCGCTTTTTGTTTCTGTTTTTTCTTTCGCTAACAAAGTTGGTTTCACCAAAGCAGACCTGCAAGGTAGACGGTTCCCTCTCCATTCTGAGCTTCGGCTCAAAAGCTGCTCTGTGTGATGTATCGTGTCAATTTATATCTATATATATATTTATATTTTATTTATTTATTTATTTTCAACACCTAGACATGATGCTGTCTCGCTTCACTGTAACAATGTCTTGGTATAAAATGGTTCACTTCTTCCAAAAAAAGAAAAGAGACTGCGATACAAAGAACGACTGCAGCTGTGAGGTTGGACAAATAAAACACCGGACGTTTGTGTGTAATTACGCCGCCAGATGTTTGTTTGCTGGATCTCGTCCCGGGCTCCGTTTATGCTAACGGTGTTCACGTCAGAGGCGTGGGTTTCTGCTCAGCCTCGAAAAAAATACAACACCAAATCACGTTTATCCTGAAATCCCAATAATTCCACCTCCATCAAAAAACCTAAGCCCACCTCACATTACTGTGATGCTCTTTATCTTAAAGCGTCATGATACTCATACTGACAGGCTAAATTAATTCATTTGTGAGATTAAAAAAAAAAAAAAAGGAAAAATGCAAAATAAACAAATTAACTAATTAACCAGAGCAAAGGCCAGAACTATTTGGACTGAAATGCAGCTGCGACTTCAGATAATATATCTAACTTTTTTATAAAAAAAGGTTTATTTTATTATATTAATATATTATATTATTTTTTTATAATTTTAAATATTTAGTATAATAATATAATTTTTAATATTTAATATAATATTATTTTTAATTGCACTATTTATATTATAATTTTACTATTTTAATGTAAATTTAATTTCTATTATTATTATTATTATTATTTAAATTTCCAAAATGAAATTTTAATTAATTATAATAATTTTAATAATACTTATTATGTTATTATAATTATGCTTAATTATTAATATTATTAATTATGTATTTATTTATTTAGCCTCAACATTGCAGACGGTTAAAATGTTTGTCACACCGTTGATGTTTTGTTTTGTTTTGTTTTGTTTCCGAGGGCAGATTTTCGAGCATCAAAACACAACCTAGTATTAAAAACTAAATCAAATCAACTCGAAACGATGAAATTAGGGGTGAATCATTTTATGTTTCAACATAACATAACATCCTCGACTGCACTGCGCATTACACACGAACTGCACTTTTGGTATTTTTTGTTTTCTACCTGTTTGTGTGTGATTAACCCTGTTTAATACAAGTGTCGTGCTGAGAGCACTTAAAGGTGCGGTATGGAGATTTTTGTTGTCAAAACAATTCAAATAAAATTGTCACGAGAACAACGGACTCTTTGGGATTCATAGTAATTCGAGATTCGAGTCTGTTTCTTTGTTTTTTTTCTTATTATAATTTTATAATATAAATAATTAAAAAAATGATATAAAACTGAAAGTTTAATACTGAGTCAGGTGTTTTATTGCATTTTTCTTTACAGTAGAATTATTGATTATTTTTTTGACAACTAAAACTACTAACTGCACCTTTAATCACACTTTTCTTGCAGTTATTAATGTTTACGTGGTTGTTTTTTTTTTTTTTTGATAAAAATGTCTTTTAACTTTAGTATAATGAAGAAAATATGTGTCAAAACTCTCAATTAGTAAGTTAGTAATTCATGGTAATCTGTGGAATTTCTTTGTTTGGAGCATTTTTTTTGTAAATTATAATAATATAAACATCTTTCTGGGCCAGAAAAATGCAAACGAATGCGAAAAAGCAAAAGATCCACAATCAATACTGAGAATCAATCACGTGCTATTCTTTTGCTGTGTTTGATTTTGTTGAATGTTTTTTTTTTTTTACAACAAAAATTACCAACTGCACCTTTAATCACTGTTCACTTGCAGTTATTAATGTTAACACAGATATTTATTGATTTATTTATTTGTTTGTTAGTTTTTGACTTTTAACTTTACAGTAGTGAAGAAAATGAGTCAGTAACATTCTCAGTAATTCATGATAATCTGTGGAGCATTTTGGGGGATTATAATAATATTAGAATTTTTTTTTTTTCTGGTCCAGAAAAATGCAAACAGATGCGCAACAAAAATCCACAATACACAGGAGCCTTTGAAATCCTGAGACTCATTCACTTGGATCATTTGTTTTGTGTTAGAATTATCGACGATTTTTTTTTTTGACAACAAAACGTCCCAATTGCACCTTTAATCACAATCTTTCCACAGTTATTTATTTTTTATACAGAATGTCTTTTATTCATTAGAGTAAAAATGACACCGAATCACAACACGCACTAATTTGCTATTAACTGCTGATTTTTTTATTAACTCCGTCTCCACGTGGTGACTCCTGGCGAGTTCTGCCTGTGTGTGACCCCACCTCCCAAACCCCACCCCCTCACCTGACCCCCCCTCCACCTGACCCCACCCGCCCCGTCTGAAGCCACGTTCGGGAATGTCTGCAGCGCTGTGTCTTGTCTACCTTGTTACTAAAACCTACTCGAAGAGAATGCCAAGGCTCAGTTTGATTTGTTTGTATTTTTTTGTTGTAACCTTTGAGAATTTTTTACTACTAACCTTGACTGCATGCCAACTTGAAGTGCATACCTGCATGGCACCTAACGGCTCGCCGCCGGCCGCTCTGCCCCGCTGTTACAGAACTGTGCTCTGCCGCCGTAGGTCCTAGCACCACGTGTCAGGAGGACTCCTGCGCCAACATGGGCGTCTGCATCCAGCAGTGGGAGAACTACACCTGCGACTGCTCCATGACCTCCTTCACGGGCATGCACTGCAACGACCGTAAGTCACTTTCCTTTCTTAAACACACACACACACACACATATATATATAGAATATATATATACATATATATATTCTCCAGTACATCACATTTTATTGGCGTATTAAATATTCACACAACACACAACACACACTGCACACATCCAGAAGAATTCCTTAAAGTCAGCTAAAGGTAAGTGCTTGCTTTTCTTTTATATCCGTATACACTGAATTACTTTATCGCAATCATACACTAAATGTCAGTATATATGTGGTGATTAATAATAAGATGAAAAATAACTTTTAGTTCTTACTTTGTATAATCATAATGATCATAAAATACAGTGTATGTGGCAGGTTTGTATGTTTCAGGCACCATATTAGAGACTCGCTAGTTTTAGTTACCATGGCGATTACCATTAAGATCTCAAGTAGCGATCACAGAATAACAATTCCTAAATGATCTTATCTTAAAGGAAACGCATTGAATGTGTTATTATTGAAATAGCTATGATGTGTTCATTTGTTGGTTTTTTTTTGGTGCTGTATTTTCTTTATTCTTGTGAGAGGTTAGCCATGCAGATCTCCCAGGGGGGCGTTGTTATCGTTATCGCTAGCGCAGTTACACTGGTGTTTAATAGAAGGAAAAAAATTCATCTGCGTTTTACTGCTAGCACTGAAAACAAAACAACAGGAGCTGCTTTTCTCACTCAGCGTTTTCCAGGAACGTCGGGAAATCCGGAGTAAAGGTAGTGGAGATGTTGGTGCAAATGCTGGACTCAGAGTCCCAGAATGCAGTGCAGCTACACAGGCACTGATCTGTCAGATGATGAGTACGATGCCACTGATGGTGGCATTAGCTTGAAGCCGATCTGTTTGAACAGATGAGGATGTGGAAAAGACTAAAAGACTAAAGCACCGCTGCATCACTCTCTCAGCAGGTAGTGAATGGCATTGTGGGTAAATGAACACTGATAACTGTTACGAAGAACGATGTACACTTCCTAGAATCTTTATAGTTCACTGAAATAATGATAACCTTTCCAGCATGGCATTACAAAGGAGTTATTCAGTGCTTATGAATGTATTATGAAGGCTACATGGTATAACCCATCGAACATACACAGTCAGAAGTCTTTACTCGTACTTTGACATCAGGAAGTGACTGAAATGAAGGATTTCTGGACGACTTGGTCGATTCTTTAAAATGAACACCTGGTTTAGTATCACTACGTGTGAGCTCGAGCTCTGAAAGGTTCGGATTAATTAGGCTATCACTGAAGCGCTGTCATGCCTCAGCAGAGGAGCGATGAGATGAAACTCATCAGGACAATTGGCCACAAGAGCCCGAGTCTGGCTTTAAGAACGGAACATGATGCTACACGCTTATGATATCTATCTGATGATAATAATAACTGAAATAAATAGTATTTTTTTGCATGATTGGTTTAAAGACAAGAGGACTTCAAATTCAATATATTACATATGTTTAGGAGTTTTTATTAAATTATAATATGGGCACAGTATCAAAGATTTAAACTTGGTTAGAAGGCAAAGGCACTAGCACTACAACTACTGATAATAATAATAATAATAATAATAATAATAATAATAATAATAATAATAATAATAATAATAATAATAATAATAATAATGACAAATATATTAAATATTTATATGTCCATGCAATATGTTACAGGCTGCATGACATTTTCTGAGATCCTGAATGTGTGTCTGTGTGTGTGTGGGTGAGACAGAGAGAGAGAGAGAGAGAGAGAGAGAGAGAGAGAGAGAGAGAGCGAGAGAAAGTGGCACATGTGATCCGTCATGTAATCGCCTGTCGAAACAACACAGTTGACCTTCTGATGATGGAAGACTGATGCCTGGAACGATAATGCTCATCTGCCATCCTGACATGTTGTACTTTTCTCTGCAGCCGAGCGCTGAATCAGAGGCATGTTGGATAGAGAGAGAGAGAGAGAGAGAGAGAGAGAGATGAAATGGAATGATACTTGTGTGTATATGTGAGCAAGCTTGTTTTTCTTTCGGGGTCATTCACTTGTCCTGAGAAAGCATCGCATGCTCAGATAGCAAAAGCCAGGTCGCTTCTTATGATTAGAGATGATTTATGACAGAGAGAGAGAGAGAGAGAGAGAGAGAGAGAGAGAGAGAGAGAGTGTGGCAGCTGCCTCACAAACATGGCATGTGCGATCAGGAACTGGCTTGTTGTTCGGATGTTGTGTATGAGCACTAGGTGGCAGTAAAGCATTCGATACTGACGATGTGTGTGGGCTAGAATTCCTCTGGCGGTGTTTTTGCCATTCTCAATCACACAATCACACGCTAGGAAGCTTGATGAAGTCAAACTTCCCTTTAGCCTTGAACAGAAATGATTGGTCCGTACTGCTGATCTGTCCGTAATCTAAATTCTTTATATACATTACAAAATATAACAGTGCTTAGAGACTGTTCTCATATCAACATGTGCTTATTATGTGGTTTATTATAAATATTAATGCATTACGTGTGTATATTAATTCAGCTATAGATCCCTCTACAGTGCAGGAAATGACAGGAAACCAATGGAGCATCATAAGAATGATTCTACTCCAATACACACCTCCATTACACACGTATCCACTCCAGTACACACCTCCATTACACACATATCCATCCTAGGGTTATTGAAAATCTGTTTGTAAGGCGAGCAGGAGCCAGACCTTGCCAGGCCGCGCCGTTGCTAAAAAAACTGATCTTCAGTTTTCCTAACAAATTTCTAATTAAATTAACCATCCTTTGTCTTTTACCCTCAGAAAGGTCAACCCTTCCGTGTTGAAGAACGGACTCACAGCCACCTGGAATTGAATTATTTAGTAATTAGTTGCGCTCTTGGTCACGATTGACTTTGTGACATTTCCATGCCGAAGCGTGTCACGAGCCGAATTAGAAAGCCGTGTGTTCCTGCATCGTCACGCTAAAATGTAGCCTGTCAAAGATATCGACCGAATATACGGCAAAGAAGAAAGTCTGGAATAGAAGAAAAGCATCGGCAACTTGTTTTTTTTATCATATAGTCATAGTTATAACGAACTATGAACATACTTATATCATATATACATTATATATATATACACATATTATTTGAATATATCTATTACACTTTATAGCATTATTCATTATGCATGGTGAGTCGTTTGAATGATTTCTTAGTAACGCTCATAACATGACACCATTAGCGAAGAAACCGAGCACTGATAAACTGGAACATTATAAATTATAAACAGTGCTTATAATGCGTTCTAAATGTTATAAACATTGCTATAAACTATAACATCTTTTCATTAATAACTATAACAACATGGATCATGCTTTATGAATGCATTATAACAGGTAATAAATGTATTATACATATGGCCTCCATAGAAAGTGATTTTACCATGGGTAAACATGTTCTTAGGCACGACGCAAAAAAGTATAATGATAAAACTATACTGTATATGTATAATATTCACAATAAACAGTAAACAATTCTTCCACCACAGAGTAAAGCCTGTTAACAGTAAGCTTCAGTTGCTAGGCAACATAACAGACACAAATTGGGGTAGTCCATGGACAATCCGATGGCTTACGTGTAACAGTTTTATTGATTTATGCATTAATACAGAATTCAGCCAATCAGATTTTAGAACAAAAAAACAACAATTTTACGACAAATGTTACAAGTATATTGCATGATATACATAAAGTATAATATTGTACTGCATTTGAACTTACGTTTGAATCTGTGATCTCGCATGAGAAGCTAATGCTGAACCCGATTGGTCAGAATCTGATTGGTGCTCATTAATACAGCTGTCCATAGTAACAGCTAATTCACAGGGGCATGTATGCCGGCATCCAACCCAATTTAAGTGTAATAATAAAACAGATTAAAAAAGAAAAATTGTCGAAATGGTGATGTTTTCTGTGGTCTAATGGTTCAAGAGTCGAACTTGTAACCTGAAGGTGAACCTGAAGGTGGTGGGTTCGAGTCTCGGGTCCGGCAGGGATTGTAGGTGGGGGAGTGA
>JAKKZN010000010.1:23791601-23804163 GCA_033441825.1 Pangasius elongatus
AAAATATATCTCCCTCTGAACTTTTTGGGCCAGTTTCATTTTCTTTTTAAGTTGAGCTGGACATTTTGTTGAAACCTGGCAACCCTGTGCGACAGCTAGCAAGTGAGGAGGCTCAATTGCTAGGTAGCCCACAGAGCTTAGAGGGTAGCCCACAGAGCTTGCATTGGAGGAGACATCATCTTACCACCATCATTTGTTTGGATTTGAATGGTTGTCTTCGCCTGGTTAGAGCCAACAGAGAGAGGAGCTCGTTTCACAGACGTTCCACAGCGTTAAGCGTAACTGTACACGGATAAACAGTACAACGTGTCCTTCTTTAATCGATCGAAAAATTGTAATCGTTGGCAAATTGCTGCAGCGTAAGAGGAATAAAACACTTCAAGACATGCTGTTATAGGTAAATAATCCATTTCAGCCTGGTAACAGTAACTCTTCATCACATCACCCTGTCGTTGATTATTTTCCTATAACATCATACCACTGAGTGTGCTATTCTTTAATTAATCATGGAACTCAAATGACTGTATCCAATAAATTAAATTAAGGGGACCATTAAGAACCAGTCAAGTGTAATTTGTGATTAATGACATCTCTGTTAGCACTGCTAGTTTTGACATTGTTAGCATTATTATCCAAATATCGTGTGTTCATATCAGCTAATTTCACCTATCTGAAGCACTTTTCCTGCGCCGAAACATCCTGTTAGCCCCTGAGGATTTATTATTATTATTGACTTCTCCTGCAGTTGTTCATCTACTCATTCATCTTCTATTCGTCCTGTAGATTACGTATTGTGTGTCATCATGTTCCCACAATCTGCTCAAGTTTTGAAGAAATTGAATCATTCATCATAATATAACCTTAAGAAATGTGAAGGAGGGACAATGAACGCAACCGATAATGGCCAATTACCCACAGACAGCAATCAGGAGCGCAGTGCCGAGCAGTAGAGGGGAATTAACGCTAACAGTGTGAATTGCTTTTGGCTGAAGGAGCTAGCGAGGAGGAACGGGCTAGCGCTTTAATTAAATTCTGAGGGGAAACGTACCCTTCCTATCAAATCGCATCCCTTTTCAATATCGCGCAGTTTACCTCAGGGAAGTAAGAGCGACATTAGGAGTAATAAATACTTGTTTTTGGCTTGGTTCTTTAATCAGAAACCATATCGCTAACACTGTCTATGAAGCTTATATGAATACATTAATAACATGCTATAATGCATTCATAAGGCATTATAGTTTATAGCGATATGTTTAAAACGCTAGCAAAGTGTGCCTCAAATTCTTTGGTGATTGGCGACGTAAAAAAGTGTTAATATTTATTATATTTAAATATTTATATTTACAATGTTTATAAATATATTGCTATAAACAGTTTATAACATGTTAACATATTATATGATCATAAGGCATACATATTATTTTACTTATTTATCAAAAGGCATTACCAGGCATTAAAAGGCATTTTAAGCAATGTTTACTCAACATTCATACAATGTTATAAAGCATTCATAAGTCATTACACTTAATACCAAAATGTTTATAACTTATAAACATATTACTGTAAACTATGTCATAAATCCATAAGGCACTCTACACATCCTTATAATCATTTCTGAAAAGGTATTACAGTTTATAGCAATGTTTACTATATACTGCGTTTATAAATCAGCAACAAAAAGCATTATAAGAAGCGGTTATAGCACATTATATCGCAGAAACCAGAGGAATTCAGACCCAGTTTGCTTAGTGCATAGTATCAACACATTCATATCCCTTTATAATGCATTCATATGGAATTATACACATGGGTATGATTATTTATAATTGTTTATGAACATGCTTTACTGTTTGTAGCGACCTTTGTATTGCATATATAAATTGTTAATATAATACATTGTAAAGAGAGGTTATAACACATTATTAAGATTCAGTTAACAGTTCATAATGCATTATGGGTCGAATGTAGGAGTTCTTAGTAGGAGTTCTTAGTAGGAGTAAGAACTCCTAGGAGTTCTTAGTTCTTAGAGTTTTTAGTATTGTTTACGTAATGTTTTATGAACTCTACTCATAATGCATTATGGTAACAAGTAATTATATCAATGTGTAAAACACCTTATTACTGCATCATAACATGTTATTCATGTTCATAGGTCAGTATACGTTTGTCCTTTTTAGAAAGTGTTACTGATAACTTTAACTAGCATGTCTTTCTCTTCTAGTACCTTTTCTTTAGACTATTTAAGCCTCCTTTGTTCCTGGTAGCAAAATATGTTGCGAATACTACTTATAAGGCATTTTGTTAACATAGTTCATAATGCATTATATGCATTATATGCATTATAGGTAGGCTGGTTTTTAGTATTGCTGAGGTAATGTGTTATGTACACTACTTATCATGTATTATGTTAACAATTCATAATACATAATAAAGATAGTTATAAATAGAACACATTCTTGTAAGTAATTATAACAAACACCTTAGAAATGCATTATAACATGTTATGAATGTATTCATAGAACAGTATACATATGGCCTTTGTAAAAAGTTTTAGCAGTAACGTTAGCTATAAAGTCTTACACTTCCAGTAGCTTTACTTAATGCTTCTTTGTTATTGGCAGTGAGGTATGTTACTTATATACACTACTTATAATGCATTCTGTTAACAGTTAACAGTTCATAATGCATTATAATGACTATGCATTATGAGTAGGCTGTTGTGTTTTTTTTTGTATTGTTTATATAATGTTTTATGAACATTACTTATAATGAATGCATTGTTAAGACAGATAGTTATAAAGCTGATCTCATTTCAAATGAAAATGAATGCTTTATGAATGCATTATAACATGATATGACCTTCAAATGGTGTTACAAGCATATTCGTGAAGGTCTTTGTTGTTCCTTCGTTCAAAATAAATAAAGAGCCACGCATGAGAGCTGGACTGGTTGGTAATAACGGTACACGGCGTCTATCTTTGTGAGAGAAAAGCGGTGTTTTTAGGGCAGTCATCAGTCATTCTCTGTGATTATGATGCCTCTCATTTTTCTTCCGCCTTTTTGTGTAGCGTACAGTCGAGGATTACTCACAGGAGATGAACACTGTCTGCATAAAGGATGCGCCGCTTTCCGTCCAGCTGGCCGTGAAATAGTACGTGACAGTTATTTGGAAGCGGCGCTCTCGAGCTCCTCGGGCTCGCCCGGTTACAGTGAGCTCATCAGTCAGGGACGGGCGTTTCAATCGGCCACGCCGCGTCACGTCACGTCTCACGTCGCCGCTCTCTCTCGCTTTGCTTAAGACACTCAGAGGAACTTTGAAGTGTGAAATGTGATTCCTCTGCCCACAGGACACTTCAATAATAGATGATAGCCGTGTATGATTGTCGCGAGGAATCGTGCGTTTCATCCCCTTCGCTTTTCAATTAGCTCTGTGTTCCTGCGTCGCTCGGGGAATAACGATGGGTTTATTGTGCTGGATGTTGTTGATACGTCTGTTTCGTTTTGCGTTTTAATTCAGGAAACGTAGCAGATTACTGGATTTAGAGAGTATCGCCGATTTAGAGTAGCTGTTAAGAGAAATAGAGGAAATGCACTTAACAACAAATCATTAACAACAGAAAAGACTTTTCTGTCTACGTTTTTCTTTCTCCTCAGAAATTGATTTACTTTGTTTTTTGGAAATAAAAAAAAAAACAAACATCAACCAAACACAACAGAAAAAGGAATCAGGCCATTTTCTTTTAATTAAATTTTTAATTACACAAAAAAAATTAAAAACTGTTATGCAATGTGGAAACATTCGCAAGCTAAGACATGCCCGCTTTTCCGCATGGCCGAACCAGAATATTAACAGAATACTAGCGTTAGAGCTTGTCATATCTTTAATATAAAATAGTCCATATTTATTATGCAGCATGCCCAGAAACATGCCCAGAAAGATGCCCAGAAACATGCCCAGAAAGATGCCCAGAAACATGCCCAGAAAGATGCCCAGACCACGATATTAACAACAAGAAAAGCCACATGCTTTAGGCAGTCCTGTAGGCTTGAGCCCCAGGCTGCTATTTTGAGATTTGAATTCAAAATGTAACAACAGAACAGGACTAGCGATAAAAATTAACTACAAATGTTGGTGATTTTTAATTCTTAGCTTTAGCCCTAAGGGGAAAACAAGCAGGGGTAATAAAAGCACACAATCTAACAATACAGCATGTCATGAATAGTGATTAGTTACTTGTTTTCTACATTAGCCTTGTAGCGCTAGTGCCAGTCTGAAAAAAACTGTGATATGAAAGTGACTGTGCTTTAGCTCTAAGCGGTTAACTTTAATTAACTCGTATTGTTAATTCCTTTACCTTGCTTCTGCATCCTTATTAGCATACATACTTTTTTCTGGAAATATTTCCAAAGGTCAGATGTAAACAGCGCCACGTTCGCAGTGCGGTCTGTAGAGCAGATCTCGTGGTCTGTTTCCACTTCGCCGCTCGTCCTGACCTTGGCCGAGAAACGAGTCACGATAATGCGCTAATTTAATAAACGTTTCCTGCAGCGCTACAGATTCATGCTCTATTTCTCACACACATTAGACTTAAATATCCCAGAAATTATTCGCTGTCCTTGCGGAATTTAAATCGCTCGTCGTTCCATTTCGGGAAACGATTTAAAAAATAAAACACTTGTGTTGTGCTGTTATAGGAAAATAAACACTATTAGTTCCTGTTAGCATGCACTACAGATTTAATCAGGTTTCTATAACAGCATGTCACGGAGTGTTGTATTCCTCATAAACGACACCAAGTTACAAATTCAGTTCATTAAAAAGTGATACTGTGTACTTTTTGTCCATTTACAGTAACATTTAATGTTTGAACATCCATGAAACGAGTTGCGTCATAGCACATATAATATAAAACCGTTCCCTTACAGACCGGAATCTCTTCTTTTTTTCGTCTCTTATGAAAAAAAAATGCAGCTTGTCATGTTACCAACAAAAGAAAGAAAGAAACCAAAAAAAAAAAATTGTTGACTGTTACAAAGATCTGACACTGGAGACTCCTTCCATAGATTTTTACCAAATTCTTCTTTGTTAAACAGCATCATTAGGGTAAGATTATATGCTCCCTGTTACTATAGAAACGATAGTGTATTAGAATAAGAGCATTAATATAATCCTGTTTTTTTGCTGATTTGTTACAGAAAGTGAATCAGCGCCTTCTTCTGACCAATCAGAGTTGAGAATTCAACACGCTGTACTTTCACTGCTTCACTTCGCTGTGTATTTCAGTTCATATCCATGCGTAGATGGAATTTTTTTTTTTATGGTCATCTCTGGGGCGGTGTTTTTTTTCTGAAAGCACCATGACACATTTCAGCAGCGCTCCTTACTGTAATGATTGCCGTTATTGAATTTTTACACTCGGGGCTGGGGGAAGACGAGCCGCATGGCCTCAGGACCTCTCACTTTCACGCTCTCCTCCCTTTCACTAGCCAGGCGAGATGCACCACCTGAATAATGTTGGTCATCCTGCTTGAGAAGATGGGGATGGATTTTCTGGAAGTGTATGTGTGTGTGTGTGTGTGTGTGTGTGTGTGTGTGTGTGTGTGTGTGTGGTTATACTCTGAGCTGGGCCGAGCAGATCAAGCTTTATCAAATTCTTATCTCTTTTCTCAGCCATGCCAGGTTAGCCCATATCCTCCGTCTGTTTGATGCTGCAATGTGCTCTGACATGTCTGATATTAGTTCACTGATAAATCTCACACACACACACACACACACACACACACACACACACACACCTGCCTGCACATCGACACCTTCACACTCGTGCTCATGCGGATGTGTCGACATGTTGATACAGGAGCACCTTTCATTTTCATATTTTACGTACTTAAAGTCAAGCCAAGGGTTTACAGAAGCTCAGGCGAGTGTTGTACGCTAAATATTATGAGAAAAGACACTTAAAGTCTATTTGGGTCAAAATAGCACCCAATAATTGTAATTAATAAATAAATAAATATTAATTTAAGAACATTAACACTTCTTAAGCACAGCATAGCACAAATGCTAATTAATTTAGTTAACTAGCGTATTGATTTAGCTGAGTTTTGCTAATTCTGTTAGCTCTCCAGCAGTAGGTAAGATATGACATTTAGTAGCTAGCCAAGTTTGCAAACAAGTTAGCTAACCATAGGCAAATGGTACCAAAATATTAACCAGTAGCTATGGTGAATGTTAGGTCAACTACTGTATTTTTTATAATAAAAATGAGTAGCTAGATTTGCTAACAGGCTATCTATTTTACTGTATATCTAAAACTAGTAGCCGTGTTTCCTGACTAGCTATCTAACAAGTCATGTAATTTAATCCAACAACTAGGCTAGTTATAGCTAACAAGTAGCCATGTTTCCTAGCAAGCTAGTGCTAAGTAAACTATTATAATAGTCAATTTTGGTAATAACTTAGCTAATCTTAGGCCAACTATTACACTGTATAACTATTCCATTGTAAACCAGTAGCCAAGTTGGCTAACTCATTAGCACATTAGCTAATGTTATTTTAACTGTTGAATAGTGTAAATTAAACCATTAGCCATGTGAGAAATCTGGCTAACTGTTAGTGAGCTATGTTACTGCATAATTAGCATTAGGCTAACTGTTAGACTAGCAGTGATTAAACGTGGCGCGGTTTTCACTCGTTTTCACATTTATAAGCAGGTTTTTTTTTTATCTGAAGGTGACAGACTGGAGGTGGAAAGCGTGTGTGTGTGTGTGAGAGAGAGAGTGTGTGTGTTTCAGATCAGATAAGAATTTCTACCTGGAGTGTATCGTCTTTCTGTTCTTATCTTGTGAGCAGCTCAAGCCCAATTTCTCGTCAGATAAACGTGAAACCGTCTCACACTCTGTACGACGGAGTGCTGCGCTGTACTACTGACCTTCTCTCAAGATCACTCCACCGGGAGTCTGAATGCAGAAACTAGTCTAATTCTGATACTATTTCAAGATCTGTGTGTGTGTGTGTGTGTGTGTGTGTGTGTGTGTGTGTAAGGGGTGTGTGAGAGAGAGATGAGGCGAGAATAAATGAAACAGGAGCTAATGTTCACACTCTCTGGTGAGAAATTCGAAGCGCTAATCAAGTAGGTTTTAATTCTGGATTACAATACAATGAACGGTATCCATGGCAACGCTGCAGAAGCTGATCCCAGATCAGCTCCAATTCCTTACATTTAAACATTTTTTTTTAAATTTATGCTATTTTGTTCGATTCCGTATGAACGCTTCTGAATGAAAGTTGTAGAAAATGAGGCGCAGAGGATGGCTTTGTAAAATTTCTGGTGTAAAATAGATCACGTTGCATTTTTANAGAAAGAAAGAAAGAAAGAAAGAAAGAAAGATGAAGACACGCACAAAAAAGAATGACTGAAAGAATGGATGAAAGGTCAAACAAAAAGGAAAGAAAGAAAGGAAGCAGTCACTGAGCTAAAGTATAATAACACATAACACGACGTTAAGTAAATAAAAATGTCACGTGACTTTGGAGTTTTGTCGTTAGATTAGCCGTCTGTTGGAATAAGTCCTCATCAGGCTGTATGTAGACTCATGCTAGCTGCCTCTGTAGATGTCATTCAGCCTTATGAACTCTGTATGAACTGTTGGTAAGGTACAGACGCTAACCCCGTGCCGAACCCTCACCGTCATGGCTTTTTGGACGAGTTGATCAGTGGAAATGGTTGCGAATGCGTAAGCGTAAGAGTCCACGCTGGAGACATTTTGTGTGTATGATGCAGGTCACATGACCTTCCTCATCCTCCTCCTCCTCCTCTTCCTCCTCCTCCTCCTCCTCTTCCTCCTCCTCTTCCTCATCCTCTTCCTCATCCTCTTCCTCCTCCTTCTCCTCTTCCTCCTCCTCCTCCTCTTCCTCCTCCTCCTCCCTTTCCGTAAGCCCAGAGTCCTTCACGCTGACGTTTCAGATGGTTTTCCTTTCATCCGGACCTGACGTGCTCATGCAGGCTGCACAGAGCCGGAGGAAGAGGCCTTTGCCACGCAGCATATGCCGCATTAACGTTTCATGATTGATGCTGCTTTCTCCTCCAGCTGGAAACTTCAAAGGGGCCGCGTCCTCTTTCTCAGCCAGCCCTTTCCAGAACCTCGGCAGCGCCTTTAAACCAGAAAATCCGCCAGGAGACTCTACGGCACGCTCGGGAACAAACAGAAAAATAAAACATTTCATTTCATACGCTAGGTGTTAGGGCTGGGGGATACGACGATATAATATCCATAGTCTGATGGATTATGTCACAATATGCTGTTTATTGATTTTTTTAATAATAACAAACTGAGACTGGAAGCAGCTGACGCAAACTAAACATTTTGTAATATTTAAATTTATTATTATTATTTTTTAAATAATTACACATGGACTGTAAACAGCTGATGCAATGTTTCTTTTTCTTTGAAATTGTAAATTGAAATCGAAAATCGAAAATGTTAAGATTTTTTTTTTTTAATTTTCTATTAAAATTTCTTTTTTTTTTTTAAATTAAAAAAAAAAAATACAAAAAAAAACCTCAAAACTCAAAATTATCCTCTGCGAATGTGAAAGTTTGTCCTTTTTTTTGTAATTTTTTTAGGTAATTTTTTAGGTAATTTTTTTAGGTAATTTTTTTCGTGCTCACTGCTTAATATAATTGCACGCAACTTACTTTCTCATTTTCTTTATGAAAAAATAATCTCATGATAAATTTGTGCATTTTCCATTTTTGGGATTTTTTTTTTTTTTTTTAAAGGTAGCATCAGAAGCTAAGTATCTTCTTCTTTTTTTTTTTAAATTCAGCACTACTGTGATGCTGGGAAATTGTTATATATATATATGATGACAGATGTGGTGTGTTGTAAACATGCCTTTGAGGATCGTGATACGATATTTGTGTCACATCGCCCAGCCTTACGAGGCGTTCAGTGCGGTCCGTTCTTCTCTCTGCAGCTTGCGGTGTTCATCTGTGACAGATTAGACCGAACCAAGCGAAGTGAAGCATCTGGTACCGCAGATACTCCCGTCTGTATTGTTGACTCATTTGTGCTGTGTTAATTTAAAACCAAAAAAAAAAAACCCCAAACGAGCGAACTTTGACACTGTAAAATGTGTTACTATTCTCACAATCCCACGCACGTCGTCTTAATGGAACATC
The DNA here is from genome assembly GCA_033441825.1 of Pangasius elongatus. Lineage (NCBI taxonomy): Eukaryota > Metazoa > Chordata > Actinopteri > Siluriformes > Pangasiidae > Pangasius > Pangasius elongatus. The sequence goes on from JAKKZN010000010.1 coordinate 23,800,787, forward strand.
TCCTCCAGTACAGCCATTAAAGCTTCCTCCCCAGCGTAGTCCTTGAGCTTCACGCCGTTTTTGAGATGTTCATATAAGTGTCTTTTATTCCTCTTGTTACAGCTCGCGTCCTCGTTTAAAAGCTTATCAAGTGAAGATTTCCATTAGCAGGTTTGTTTCGAGCTAACAGGGTAATTGATTAAAAGCATGTCTCTTCTTAATATAGACTTTCTGCTTTGCGCGAACTGCTGATATGTCTTCGTCCTGTTAAAAAAATAAAATAAAATAAAATAGAATGAAATCTCCCCTGCATTACTCCTTCCGTCTGAATCCCACCTCGGATGTATTCCTGAGCTCATCAGCATGCACAAAGGCAGAGGCACACTTTGGCTTTTTAATTGTTTTAAAAGCTTTCGTGTTTTTCACTTGTCCAGCCCAAAGTGACGCTAAAGCACCTTGAAGTGACGCAAATGAAGCATAATAACCTCTAAGTGCTTTTAGAGTAAAGATTGAGTTCTTTCTTGTTTTTTTTTTTTCTTTCATGGGCAGTTTTTGCTTTCATAAATAAGAGATTAACTTTGTATAGTGGGGAAATTTTTTTATTATTATTATTATTATTATTAAAGCGTCAGTTTGTCATTTTTATGCTCCAGTACTGCACGTGAGGTGAATTGCGATCAGAGTGAAAACACTGACAAACTTCCATCTCCACACTACTTCGGTTTAATCGCTCTGTGATGATGATGATGATGATGATGATGATGATGATGAATATCCAGCTGAGGGGCGGAGCTAATCTCCAGTCCGGAAAACTGAAATGAAGAGATAACCTTCGTCTTCGCTCCTATAATCCCGTCCCTCATGTTAAAACTGCACATATCCTGTGAGCTGCCTTCTGTGGAAAAAAAAATAAAATCATGCAGTAGTGAGCACAGAAAGTGAAACTTTTCTTCACAGAAAGTGAAGAAACTAGTTTAAAAAAAACCCTTCCCACATATAACCCACCCCCATCCCTAAATCATGCACGCCTCGCCGGGTGGCATTTTGGGAAAACATTCAGAAATGTCGAACAGCTTGTCTTGGGCTGGGGCCGGAGATGTTCCCGGCCCGAAAAAATGTAAAAATGTAAAAACGAATGTGAAATGAAGAAACTAGCTGAGGAAGTCGATGTGTCCTTCTAGAAAAGCCAGAGCACAGCAGGGTGAATCCGAGCAGGGGCGGGGCTTATAGTCAAGCACCTAGCCTTCGCTTTCGTCACACAGCCCCATCGCTCTGTCAGAACCGTCAATGCCTTGTCGCTTACGTTTTAAGGAAAAGGTGCGAGTTTACTTTGACAGGGGGCGGGACTAATTTCTGGACCAGCTGCTTCTGAAACGAGGAAACCGTCAGGCTTCGTTTTATCTCTGTTGAACCCGTGAGTGCCTGTGTGTGTGTTGTCTTTTAACGAAAATAAACACGGCTGAGAAACTCTTCCTCGGCAGGGGGTGCGGATATTTTTCTGGGCCAGAAAATGATAAAACAGAAGGCTTTTTTTTTTAATGAGAAAATTTGCAAACTTCATTCTGTGATTGCTATATTTATTGTTTTTTTTTCTGAAACATTCTGAAACATTCTGATTATTACAGATTGTACAAAGACTTTTAACAATTACAGATGGCACCCCTTAATAATAATTTTGCAATCAGCCACTGTGCTTTCAGCTCCTTTATCTGATTTCTGCATCTGCCACATATCAATGATGCATGTACGTATTCCATTATGGCTCACAATGCCAGATTCCAGCCTGCTGCCTTTTTATTTTTTTTCCAGCCAGGGTCTTATATTAAAGTGTGTGTGAGATGGAGGATAAAAATGAAGGATGGAGAGGCGAATGGAGGAGCTGTGAGCCCGGCGGCTGGTAATGGCATTGTTACTGAGTTGTTAGCGAGACGGCTGAGCTCCAGGGCCAGATGTTCCACTTGACATGGTACTTGAGTGGAGAGTCGGTTGGCCAGCTGTCTCCTCATCTCGTCTTTTTTCTCCTAGACCACGCAGCACTTTATTGCCAGGAGCTTTGTAACACCATGTGATACAGAATAATCACTTTACAGCCGTTGATTTCTCGACTGTCTTTGCTCGGGTCACTCTAGGCTTCCTTCGTTTGCTTACACGTTATTAGCACAGCGCCGATTTTCAGCGAATTAAACCCGGCGCCCCTTTTCTCTGGACCCTGTTCAATCCCAATACCTTTACCTTCATGTAAAATGCATGATTGTAAAAAATTCATACATCAAAAACCTCCTAGTGTTATTCCCCGGACGGAGTTATATTTAAGGAGTACGGGTCGCAGCGTTTCTCCACAGCCTCCTCTGGAGAATTTCGGACCTGAGAATTATGGGTCTGGTGAACCGGGTGCAGGCATTATTCATGCTCAGGCCCCGATCGGAAGTGGTGCAAGGCACAGAGGAGAGACACCGACGACTTAAAAATGCCAGACTTATCCACAGAGTCTTTGGCCTACTTGTCTAAAATTGAGGAGGACATTTTAATGACATGTCTCTCTCTCTCTCTCTCTCTCTCTCTTTTTTTTTAATCATCATTATTATATTTCAGTGTGAATGGAGGTCGATTGTAAAGCAGGCTCTCAAAGAGTGTTAACATGTAAAGCAGGGGTATATACACTATTAATTCTTATATACCTTTATTCAGTGTCTTACTACAATCTTACAAGAAATTAGAATAAAGTGGTTCAAATGAAGAAGGAATGGAAAAAGCCGGCAAACTTGTTAAGCACGTTGTTAAAATAGAGTTTAGAAGACTGTGGAAAAAATGAGAGTATTCGTGTTTTTTTATTATTATCCATCCATCACACTTTCTGTGTCTCTGTGAGCGCATTACCTCCGTAAAGTCTGTTTATGTAGCACATATGGCATAAAAACAGCACCACTGTATTCAACACCTGCTTTATTCCTTCATTTTAGGATTTTATGAAGATTAAACAGTAAAAAAAAGAAACAACCTTAGACTTTCTGTTAATAGTCAGTGATGTTATCGACATTCTACATCAAGTTACACACTGATGACTCCCAAACTTTAAATTATTACAGTATCTCAGAGATATTACAAACTTGCCACTGTGACGAAGTCTTCTATTTTCTTTCCGCAGCTGGAACGACGTTCATCTTCGGGAAGGGTGGAGGTCTCATCACCTACAACTGGCCGGCTAACGAGCGGCCGAGCACGCGCATGGACCGTCTGACGGTGGGCTTCAGCACCTCGCTGAAGGATGGAATTCTGGTGCGCATCGACAGCGCTCCGGGTCTGGGAGACTACATCATGCTGCACATTGTGAGTCTGTTTATTTAAATCCCGGGTCGATCCTGAGCTCGGCTCAGTGTCCGTGTGGAGTTTTACACTGT
>JAKKZN010000010.1:23845389-23855759 GCA_033441825.1 Pangasius elongatus
CTTATCCACTATCTGCTAACGTACGATGTTCCTCAACTTCCATCCTCTCACACAGAAGAGGTGATATTTCTTATCTGAGGATATTGTGTGCATGCGCGCGCGTGTGCAAATAATAAAGCGAGGCTGCCGACTGTCACGCAGTCCATAAAGCTGATATACCGGCTATGCTCCTGTCCCGCTTTTCTATCTTCGACTTCTCCTTCACGTGCCGCTCTCTCGACACACACAAACACACACCCAAGTCGCTCTTTATCTCCGCGCCCTCTTTTCTCATTCCAAATTAAACAGGCCCGCTGCAATAAAAGACGCCACTTTAGATTTGAATCTGTAATTGAAACAAACTGCGTATTGCTTTTCTAATTTTAGCCAGCGCGTCTGACTGGGACTCGTGCGGTCCCCGGTGACCTTGCGCTCCTGGCTGCGAGAATGATTAAAGATCAAGGACTGGAACCATTTCCTTTCAAACGGGAAGATGAATGGAGGCTGTTTGGAAGTGGCTGCATTGCCCCGCGGCAATTAGACTGTGGTGGTGAAGCACCGAGTGCTGTATTCTGAAAGGGAATGAAGTGATTGTGTTTGTGCTGCGTTCTGCCAAAGATTCCATGATTGGTGTGCAGTTTGAGTCAAACTGATATTACGTTCACAAATATGTATGTAAAGTAACGCTAAAAGATGGATAAATGGTTTAAAACTGTAATAAAATTGAGCTACAGCACATCCATCCCAGTTTGCTATAAGTACACTTTACCTTCAGATGTAGTTGTTGCATTTTGCATCAATGCATGAATCCATTTAGCATCTTATGCTTCACTCGTCGGAGGACTCGTGACCTCGCAAGTTGATCATGAGTAGGTCACATGACCATAATATGTACCTCAGTAACTTACCGAAAACCCCTGAAAGCATCGCTTCTCTGACGCGTCCTTTTAAATGTTGAAAACGTAGTTTTATTGTGGTCCTGCCAGTAGACGACAGAAAAGAGAGAGCTTCCTGGAGTGTCTTCATACTGACATGACGGATAATAAAATCCTATAGATAATTTGACAATTATTTCTACACTCAACCTCCACTCCAAGTCCAGTTCCGTCACAGTGAGCTTATCTTAATCAAGTTTTAAAACACACACTCAGACAGTTCAAGAGGTTGTTAAAGTCGACACATATTGGACATGTGATCACAGCTGCTGCTGGGGAGCACTCAGCGAGACGAGATGACAGGAGACAAAGATGAGACAGGAGGGACAGGTCCAGAATTTTTACTTTATTTATTTATTTATTTTTGAAAAGGATCTCCTCTCGTGTTATTGATTCGGCGTGTAAGACAAGCCGCTCGCTCTCCGGCCTGTCAGAGCAGGGATGGACATGATCGGATCGGCGCTCCCAGTGGAGACCCGGGCCCGGATCATTATCTCTCCGAGAAAAGAAAGTCGCAGTTTGACTTTCTCTCCCAGTCATGTTCAAAGCGGTGCTAAATCACTCGACGCGATCCCGACGAGAACAAGCCACGAGCTCTATCTTAATCCTAATTACACGCTTGATTGAAATCTTAATAATTGAGGATGTCAGCTCAAACCTCGCCCGACGAGACACGGGCTCATTATTTTTAATTTGCAAAATCGTGGATTTGGAGTCGAAGCAAAAGGAAGCAGCCGAGACCGAAACGTCGTGATGGGTTCGCTGGATGAGTTCTTGTTTTTTTGGGACAAACAGAAGATTGAAATATTTACACCCTGACGAATATTTTAATAATTCAGAGTGACATTTTCTTCCTCCCTTAGCTTTTCTGCGTCTCGTATTTGAATTGGTCACTGGGCAAACTTTAACCACATGTATTTACATTTACATTTTACAGTTTAATTCTTTCAGAATCTGTTCATCATTCTTACTAACTGTGCAGTATAATAGATGGATGGAGCAGCAAAAATTTTTGCGTGACATTTTTAGTCACTTTTTCAATTCTCGAATTCTGATTGGTCAGAATGTGTCGGTTCATTTTCTGTAACAGCAGCTCCTACAAATCACAGGTTTATATTAATGAGACTGTTCTAATACATCATCGAATAATTGATATGGTGAAATGTTCTGTTATTTACTTAACATTTATGGAAGGAGTCTCCAGTGTGAGCACTTCGTAGCAGTCAGTAGCTGCGATCATTTTTTGTCGTAATTCAGAAAACGAGAGGCTGGTAAGGGAACGGCTTATGGCTGCTATAACGTTTCGTGAACATTTCACAACATTAAATGTGACCATAAATGGATAAAATAAAAGAAATAAAAGCATGAATAATTGCTGTGGTATAAGAAGAGTAAAACACCTTGAGGTGGTGGCAGTAGCTCTGCTTCATCACACCACAGCGCTGGTGATTATTTTCCTGAACTGGTTTATTTCTTCCTCAGCAGTTCTCCGGGTCGGTTCCCTTTTCCATGAGACATGTTTAAGGATGAAGAAGTCCAGATCATCTACATCAAACCCTTATAATTTAACTCCTATAACTCACAGTTAATCTATACATCTTCAAGCATATTGACCATCGGGACACTTTAAATCAGCAAGAGCGTAAAAACATGACACGGGGAACTTCTTAAATCTGCTCGATTATTCCACTGTCAGCGCTTTCCCCGCCGCTCTGTAATCGATTAGGAGCGGGCCACCACTGTGAAATGAACGATCTGACGCCTTCCCTCGCTCTAAATCACACTCCGGGTGTTATATCTCGGTGATGTACGTCCGCAGGCTTTCTGCTGAGGACGCACTGATGGACTCACCCGTGCATCTGAGCTGAGCTCGGCTCAAACAGACGCAATCTGTAAATATTTATTTGCCTCGGTGAAACATTTACGAGATAATTCCATCGTTTTGAAACAGCGAGCACTTTTTAGCTGATCACGTGAAAAAATAATAAATAAATAAAGTGATATTTTTGAATGGCGATTTGAGTTTTGCTTATTTGCTGTGAAAAGATCCATTTTCATAACGGTTAGGAACTGCATTTAAGGTCGGAAAAATCAGTTTCACTCCTTAATTTCTAATGGAAATAACTGTATTTTTTCCCGTTTCCATTTTATCAGGAGACGAGTTAAACAGGAGAATAGGTGGCGAGGCGATAATACACGCTGCGTGTTTAACACTAATGGGTTTAAGACGTCTTTACTCAGCCGCAATTTTAGTTTAAATGCTGAAAGTTTGACAGAAGCAGCTCTCTGACCTCCATTAAACAACTTCACCAGACAAGACAAATAAAAAGGAGCTGCGCTTTAGCCTGCTTAAATATGCTTGTCTTTTTTTTTTTCCCCCAAAAGATACAGAAGTTTGAAATAAAAGAGAGATGAAGGGAACCATGTTAGCGTAGAGATAAAGGATTCGCCCTCATGAGCAGAAAGTCAGTCTGAAAGTTGTGATTATCAGCGTGAGATGTGACAGGAGTTAGCGCTCCAGCTGGGTTTCTCTGCCTGCTCTTAAAGGATCTCCTCCCGTCTTACTCACACACCTCACGTCATGTTCGACGTCACGTGCTTTTCACGTCTGACTTTAGTTTTCACGTGATCATGCTATTAATATATTTTTTACACGATTAGTCATTATATGCAGTTTCATTTTCCACATGATTTTTCTTATAAGATTCGTTTATTTTCACGTGTTTTTGCTAAATAAGATTATTCTTTATGCGATTGATTTATTTTTATGTGATTTTTATAAGATTCATTCACGGACTGATTTTTCATAAAATTGATTTTTTTTCAATTTTCAGTTTTAATAACAGATAAGAAGGATGCATGTTTTCCTTTTGCGTTCTCGTTTTGTATGAGTGCAGGGAAATAAGCAATAAGTTATAAAATGTATTTCAGCAATACATCAATGCAGTTATTTCTTTGTGCACTTTATAATACCAGGAAAAGTCATTTTTTTAACGAGATGCTCTTACGTATCTTGTGATTTTCTTTAACCCGGCTCACCTTACCTGTTTAGCTTTTAACCCTGGACATTATGTCCACACTTTACTTCCCGACCGTCTGCCGTCATTTCTTTCACCTTCTGCTTGATTCTTTGCTCCAGTCAACATCTGCTGCGAGCGCTAATAATGAGCCGTCTGCTCTGGCAGCCATGTCCTCCTACCAACACACGTGTCAATAGAAGTACTTATCTCCTCAGGAAAATGTGTGCCGAGGGCTTTATTTGGACGCCGTTCAAGGTCAGCAGTCAGCAAAACACTGCGTTCTGTACTCCATGCTAATGTGGAGGAAAAGCCGGCTTTGAGGGAAAGTTTTAGACGCATGCTAGCACCTCGTTTGACCTTTGTAGAGCATTCTTGAGGATTGTTGTTTTTTTTTTGTGTGTGTGTGTGTGTTGTTTAGAGCAGTTCAGTCTCTCTAATTGAGATGCTGATGCTCCTCTGTTCCATCATTCCTCAGCTCCCTCCTGCACCCAGTAGGACGCTAATATTTCCTGGCACCGCTCGGGCAGGGGCTGTCAGTTATCTCCGAGTCGAGCCACGGTAAATATCCTGCATTGATTAAGTCGATTTGCATAGGCTCAAGGCAAGGAGCTGAATGCAAACCAGCACAGTTTACTCCTAAAATACCAGCTCGTGAAGCTACACGGCCTCGGCGCGCTGCCCAATCCAAGAGCTTTCATTTCTCTGAAACTGTAGCTCTTCCACCTCAGACAGTGGGGATGCATCCATACCACATATTTAAGAATGAGTATGAGTGCATCTTTAACTCACTTCTTTCTACAAGCAGTGCAAGCAGTCCCTTAGGGCCCCTGGACCACCCTGGGGCACCTTTATTTATTTATTTATTTATTTATTTATTTAGCACGCTGTCATTGGGCGAAAACGTTTGCGTATCAGGCATTCTCAGTCACCCAACTTGTGGTGTGAAAACTGTAATTTACTATTTACAATTTAACGGAATTAACTGAAACACTAAGAAATGTTCCACTTGTTGATGTAATTGAAATGCAAAAAGTTAGACTCTAGCTAGCTAGAAGTGAGGCTAACGCATGTTAAGTCGCTAACTTGTTACTGCTAGCTATAACAACAGTAGCCTGTTAAGTTATGATAATCAGCGCTCAGGTGATCGAAACAGTCCTACAGTTCTTTTCAGAAATATAGCAACTCAAATGCACACAGCTGATGAGGAGATGACTTTTAAACCTGATTTTAAATATTTGGACCAAATGCTAAATAGCCTAATGGCTTAATGGGCATTTTTCAGGTGCTATAAGGAAATATTTTGGGGTATTGTTAGAGTCAGATGTATTTATTTATTTATTTATTTTACTTACATCATTTACTTACTTATATTAGTTAACCTGGGCTGAGTGAGGTTGCAGTGGAGAAGACTGGGTTCCACTTCTGTACATCTGTAAGTACGTTTTTGTTTTCATTGCGCTGTCAGTGAGCGGCTAAGCGCTGTTAATTTCACTCACCTAGCCTTGCCTGTAGACATTTCTCACCCAGCTAGCATGTGTTGCTAGCGATGAACACCTCGTGCTGAATTGCAGTCTGGAGGTGTCTCAGTGCTCGCAGAAGTGAACTTCTTGCTGTGACACGCAACAGTTTCTCTGTTCTACACTTTTACGCTGATGTTTGTAGTTCTTCTCGCTAATGTTCCACAGAGCGCAGCTTGCAGTCTGATTTGATCATGAAATACATCCATTTTGAGTCGTCTGTTTGTTACAGCAACAACATACACTAAGCTTACATCACACAGTACAACACGGTATCGGATTTGGGTATCTGAGCATTTATTTTTTATGACTATGAGTAAATATCAAAGCTGATGCTGGTATCACTATCGCTGTGTCGTTATCAGACAGCCAACGTTTCAGTTTAGTAAAAACGTCTTTGTGAATGCAGCTCCAGACCACCCCCTGCCCCCCAGCATCCTCCTTTCTGTTTCGGCCCTACGCTCATTCGTGCTCCGCTTTCAAGCTTCTTACCTTGAGGAGAGCCATAACACAATAATAGAGATGGTTTAATGCGGAAAAAGGCTGCTTTTGATGCACAGTGAGCTTATCTGGACAGGACTGGAGTCTCTGGTCATACTGCAGAGTAAACAGCTTCTCTTGTTTACTGATGCTTCTATAGTAAATGTGTGTATTTTTGCTTCAGTATACACCCCCGGTTTTACCTAACAGATTAGCGATCAGTGAGCATGCTAACAGTGTGCAGTTTTTGAGATTTATTTCCAGAGTAAGCAAGCCAAGCACTTTTTTTTTTTTTAAACCAGAAGCATGGACTATTTGAACAGATTCTGCCTGCTGAAAGAGAACCGTTTGTGTGGAGGAGACGTCAGCGTTCCCCTGAGCGAGCCGTCATCACATTTCGGCGTGTGTGCACTTCACAACGAGAGGCCAGTGATCCCATCACTGAAACTCAGTCCTCATCAGAGCACATCTATTCTCATGCTCAAGCCCTGATTTAGAGAGCGCTCATATGCGTGGTAGTGTTGGGGGTTGCGGGATGCGTGGTAGGACGAGGAAATGGTGCTTAAATCAGGTTCTCCAGTGTGAGGATCGTTCTGTGGAGTTTGGATTCTGTCAGAATGCCCAATGAGTGTGTAGACATGATGAGTGTGTTCTGTTAATGAGAGAAATGTGAGCAACGTGTACATGCGTCTCTGAGCCATTGTTTCCTTTTTTGTCCTTTGTTCCCGAGTTTGTTGACTTCCTGGTTTTGACCCGTTGCCTGTTTCTCTCATTCGTTTCTATTCTGGTCTGTTTCTGCTATGGACTGTGACCACGATTTCTGGCCACGTTGAACATAAACATCTCCGGTTTTTCTCAGGTTTGCGGATTCACCTTTAGTCCGTGACAGCCTCAGCACTGAACGCTGTAAGAGACTCACTTCAGGCGGTATTGATTGTCTATATTTGAAATCAAGGTCCTGATCATTTGCATAGAACAAAAAGACGTGGAGCGCCGCTGAGCGGCCTGTCCGGCCCTTATCAGGAGATACCGAGGAGAATCAATACACGCTCAGAATCTTGATTTAGACCTGAAAATCATTTGTCCTTTAAATAATGAATCATTTCTCCAACTTTGAGAATAAATGGAATGGATTTAGGTGGATTTGCTTATCTCTTGGACACCATAAAGCATTACACTCTCACGGCTTTGGAAAGCATTTGGAGGGGAAAAAAGACGCTAATCTCCCGGGAATTTGATATAAACTTCCTGTCACTATCAGGCCGGTTTAAGAATAGGGATGGGATTAAGCCTTGGCACAGAGATGAATGCTGAAAACCCGTGCAGTGATACTCAAAAACATTTTCCCTTTGTTTAAGCCCTGCTTCTGCCTGCCAGGAAATTAAAAAATATATATATATATATATATATATATATGTGTGTATAGAGAGAGAGAGAGAGAGAGAGAGAGAGAAAGAGAGAGAGAGAGAGAGAAATGATTATAAACTGCAGAAACTCGACTGAATATACATCATGGAAAAAAAATCCACAGGAGAAATTTTCCAAGGTGGCAGTTGCTGGATTTTTCTTCGAGAGGTTTTTGATAACGCTTTTATTCAAGTGTGATCTTTGTATCACGCTTATCACCTGCGTAAACCCTTCATTACACCTGTCATAAACCTACACAAACAGTTGTAAACTCCTGTTTCGGTATGCATAAGCTGTCATAAAGGCTGCTTTTGTCAGTTTTGAAATGTTGTCAGTTGTTTAACTGGTATAACACTGACAGTTACTTAAGCACTAGAGTTAACACATACATAACTGTCATTAGGGGGTCATGAAGGTTTCATAACTACTCATAAAATATAAGCAGTAACAAGAAACACAGTATACTCAAAAACCAGAGAAAATGCATAACCCTGCTGTTACAGTCTAATGAGTAACAGTGTTATAAAGCATCATTAGTGTTATTACCACCGAAAGCCAGGTTCATGATACACTGCAGAGAATCCTCTTTCCAAGTGCTGGCTTTAATTTGTTTTCCAAGTCCAGACCTCATTTTATCTCGAGTGACCCCGACATACCAGAAGTGCACAAAGCTGCAAAGTCGGTGGTCATATAAGTGTTATAACACAGCGTACAGCATTAACAATCTGTCACTTGACATCAGAATTGCTGCCATTTATTCCAGCTGACGCATTATCGAATGAGTCTTTTTAAATATATATGTAGACACACAGTATATGCTGTTATAATATGTAGCATATGTAGCCCTATGAGCATACTGAATAATGTTATCTTTGTTGTTGTTGTTGTTGTTGTTGTTGTTGTTGTTGTTGTTAAAATATTGATTTGGCTTTGGGTAGCTTTTGAAATGTGGATAGATGGGTGGTTAGATAGCGTGGATGGATGGATGGATGGATGGATGGATGGATGGATGGATGGGTGGATGGATGGATAGATGGGTGGATGGATGGATAGTTGGATGGATAGTTGGATGGATGGATGGATGGATGGATGGATGGGTGGATGGATGGATAGTTGGATGGATAGTTGGATGGATGGATGGATGGATGGATGGATGGATGGATGGATAGTTGGATGGATGGATGGATGGATGGATGGGTGGATGGATGGATGGATGGATGGATGGATGGTGTCTTTGGATACTTTTTGAAACATGTAGAAATAGTTAATGTATTAAAATAAATAAATAAATAAATCGGATACATAGATGTAAAAATGGATGAATAAATATTTATCTTTCATTATTTTTAATTTGTAACGTTTATTTATAAAGCGTATTTTCTCGTAAGTTTCTCTGTAAGTACTTTATTGCATTCGCAGGGTGTAACACTGAAGGATAGTGGCTCCGAGTTCTGAAGCTGTTTATGATATTTAGCGTCCTTCTCTCGTTCCTAGCGGGAAAACTGGAGAGCGTTTCAGATTTTCTCTGGAATCAGTCAATTACCTTTCTCATCACTTTCTGCATCTGAGATCTCTCCCTGTCTTTCAGCCGCAAGATGAGTCATTTGCCACACTAAATATAAATTCAATGAATAATTTTATATTTACTCAGAGCGATATTCCACAGCGCTCCGGCGTGGAGAGCCACCCTGTCTGCCATCTCGCGCCTCTCCCATGCGCATTCAAATACGTTTTATCGCTCAACTTGACCAAAGTGGGGGAAAAAAAAATCGCTTCCCCAGTCATCCAAAGCAATCGACAGTGTAGAGGGGACGTGGAAGGGTAATGGTAGGGCTGAGGTGGGGGCGGGAGGATGGCTTATTTATTAGCCAGTCAGAGCCGGTGGTATTTATGACGGTGCGCTTTCGCAGGTGAGAATATTCTCCATTACGCCTTCTGTTATTTATAATTTCATAAACCCGCTCTGTGACAGTGCTTATTTTATCCCGCATTTGAATCTGCACCTAATAAAGACATGCCAAGCACAATGTGTGTGTGTGTGTGTGTGTGTGTGTGTGTGTGTGTGTGTGTGTGTGTGTGTGGGTGTGAAAAACGAGCTCTCAGCATCGGCTGGTGTGAGCCACTGATGGTTTTGAAGCGGAGGTAAATCAGGAGCAGAGACGATGCGGGCCAGGCGCACAGATAATCGACTCCAGTGCAGGATCCAGACCTCTGCGCTCCTCTCAAAAGCAGTGATGTACAGTAATGAAAATCCACACAAACTATTAAAATACCAAACGGAGGTGATGGCTAGAAACGATCGGAGGCGGCAGTGTTTTGAAATGAGTTTGAAATAAACCCAGAGATGATCTACAGAGCTTTGAAGTGGAGGTGCGGGTTTGGGGGAATTATTATTTAAAAGTCAGTGAAGCCGTCAGGTCAGGTGCTGAAGCTCGGCACTTCTGCCAGTCAGCCTTCTCATCTTGTTTGTTGTGGGGCAATTGCAAGATTGTGGTGCCGCTTAGCTCATGATGGAGGGATTATGTTTCCGGATTGTTCTTGCGTGTATCCGAGATACCCGTAAAAGCAATATCTCAAGAACAAGTGGCTGAATGTTTGGAGGATTTATATGGAATTATTATCGTAACCAGCAGATGAACTGATTAGAACTTGGGAGTTGATCCAAACAGGGTCAAGGTCACAGCAAGGGTAAATGTCTATAATAGTTTTTCTTTTCTTCCTGTTTGAAGTGTATTTTACAAATAAGTAACAAGAAGGACTAGACCTGCCGACGGCTGAGGCGTCCCCGTTGAGTTCTACTTGTTGCTCATTTTTCAGTGACGAATCTAAGAAATCAATTTTCCCATCTGAAAGATGTGTCTGCTGACTGTGCTGCTTCACTTACTGCAAACGAATTCATTCATCAATCACCTGCAGCAAAACTCATCAAAAATTCATTCGCAAAAGTTAGTTGGAAGTCGTAGTAAGACTGAGTACCTGTGTGTGAATGAAAGGGAGGGAAGTGGAACAGTAAGATTACAGGGTGAAGAGGT
>JAKKZN010000010.1:23861454-23873100 GCA_033441825.1 Pangasius elongatus
GTTACAACACTACAAAATGTCCAAAAGGGGGTGAATACTTATACAAGGCACTGTACAGGATAAGTGCTGCTTATCTTGGAAACATTCTCATGTTTTTAACTATGGATGTCTCATTATGATACTGTTATGTTGGTATTTCAGGTATATTTTTCACATCATATTCAACAATAGATTCAACACTAGATTCTTTATTTGTTCTTAGGTATAAAAAAACAGTTTAACAAAATCGGTTTGAGTGCTTAAATTTGGTAACTTTTTAACAAAACTTGTATTCACAGAATATGCATGGTAGTCAAGCTAGCTAGCCAGGTTAGCTATGATGTTGTCTGAGGTTCGAGATTTATACTTCTGGTAATCGGGGTAGGCGGGGAAATGGGCGTGGCTTGGATAGTGGCTATTTTCTCTCAGTTTGCACATTCATACATATTCGTATAAGTGTTCTGACGACATGAAGGTACAGGTTGAAAGATGTGATATCACAGCGCTGTTGAATTGTGGATTGATTGGTGATTGGTCGGATGGTCGGTGTTGATTCGTTTTCCAGAACAGCAGCTCCGACAGTAGTGCAGCTGCAAGTCACGGCTTTATATTAATGTACGACGGACACTCAAATGGCTATCGGATCAGAATCGTTGATACGGTGAAGTTTTCTGTAAGGAGGTGATTATTTAATACTTAGGGAAGGAGTCTCCAGTGTCAGGTAACGCTGTAACTTTCCGACGTCTTCAGGACCTAGGAGTTTCACAGATATTCCACATCATTTAAAGTAATTATAAGCAGATTTTAAAAAAAGTATCGCATAAATAGAAATCGTTGAAATTGTTGGAAAGTTATAAGTTATAAGTTGCTATAAGAGGACAAGCCGGATGGATTGTTTTCCGCAACAGCTCAAAGCCAAATACCATTTCTATATTTATGAATTTTACTGATCCGTAAGTCCTCTGGCCTCTTGTGGAATTCTGTTTATATCTAATGTACAGCTTTCTTTTGAACCAAAGTCTGTGGGTGTGGAGCACAGTCACCCTCTCACTTCACTGCACAAGCAATTCGCAGCAAACAAAACGCGACGGCGAGCTCATGCAGATCTTAGCAGCACCCATTAAAAAGTAGACGCTGTGCTGGAGTGGCTTCGTCACCTACAGGCCTTGGTTAAAGCGGCTCTCCCGAGCCGAAACCTCTCTCCGTGTTTAATGTCGTACCTGAACGCCGCTTGCTCTGTCGTTTGTCTACTCTCCCTAAATGCAACTTACTTTAAGCATGCATCAGCGACATCCTGCAGTACAAAATTAACCCATTTTCAGCCCAATTTTCCTCTCTCTTTGACGTACATCCAGACTGCACGCCTGTTTACGTGTTTAAGACTAACAACGACAGATAGATTTTGTCTTCCGGGTCACGTGACAGAGGCGACAGTCAGCTGCGCAGTTGTGCATCGGCTGTCCGGCTCTCGACTGTGTCCGTTTTTTGAATAGTTTGTGCATCTGGTTGTAGTGTGTGAAAGTGAAAGTTCAAATTGCTTTGCTCTTTTTTTTTTTTTTTGTCTGAATTTTTTTCCCTTTTTTTTTTTTTTTACACATAAATCAAATTATGTGTTTTTTTAATAGCAGTGTTTCAAACTTAAGAAAGATGTAAATACAAAATTAGAAATTATTTTATTTATTTTTTTTATTTTTTACAGATTTGGAACTACTTCATCGAATACTCTATGTGCATCTGAATAAAAAATGAATTTTAAGCAAAGTTTAAATAATAAAATTAAGATTATACCTACTACATATATATATATATATATATATATATATATATATATATATATATATTTGAAAAATGATCCAAATGAAATTTAATCATTTATCCAAACAGCACGTGTGATTGTCGGTGAAAATGTTCCACGTCTCAGTGTTGTTTTTCTTCAAAATTCTGCCAGCGATCTTGATAAACAATTGACTTTTGAACTGTTTTTTTTTTTTCTTTCCAAAACTGCATGGTGAAGAAGTTGCAGTTTAGGGTTTGTCAGATTGTCAGTGTTAGAGTTTTGTTCTTTTTTTCGTAGATGGGCATGTATATGCTCATTGTTTGTATATCCCCATCCCTTCCTTACAGCCAAAAGCTCTAATGCCGCCCGACCGCTTCGTACTGCCTTTACATGGACATGGCAACTGACTTACACAATCACCCCCATCATTATCATCTCCTATGTAGTATGTTCATAGGTCCAGAACCTTCCTCACCTTCCTCCTCCTCTTCCTCTTCCTCCTCCTCCTCCTCCTTCCTTCCCCTTAGCTATGGCAAAATATGTACAGTCATCTATCCATTCAGAATTTACAATTATGAAATCAATCCAAGCAAAAAGTTTAATTACTAGAATGTAGATATTTATTGAAAAATGCTATATATATAAATATATATATCTCCAATCCAAGGCTCAAATATGTACAGATTTTTGTATTTTAACAAAAGAAAAAAAACAAAACAGAATAATGGTGAAGTTTATTTTTCATGTTCTGTGGTGTGGATGTATGTGTTGTTGCCTCCCTGTATACTCATGTCTGAAGATTATATTTATCAAGAAATACAGTGGCTAGTAATTTTCCTTTTCACAAGAGAGAAAAAAAAAAACTTGTCCAAGGACATTCTTACACAACTTTCTTTTGTGCATTTTTTCTTCATGCCAAAATCATGCGGGCAATTTGTTGATGTAAGTTAACAAAAATCTGGTATGCTTATTTTTCCTTGAAATATTCATTTGATGTTATTTGAAAGATTTTTAATTTTTTTTGTGCAGTAAAATGTTCTTATTGATTTACATTGTGCTTGTCTGTGAATAGTAATATCGCTAAACTAGTTGCTTTTTAAATTTTCTTTTTCATATATATTTTCCGTTATTTATATTTTGCCTTTTAATTCTGGATCTGCAGTTAAGCAAGTGGACTTTTCGTTTCGTTTTGTTTCGTTTTGTTTTGTTTTCGATGATTTTTCTGGATGAATATTTGAATATTTATGTTTGTTATGTAGCCTTTTAATTCTGAAACTGCATTTAAGCAAACTGGCTTTTATTTTATTTTATTTNTTTATTTTATTTTTATATTGCGTATATGCAAACCTGAATGGCAGGATTCTCTCTCAGTGCCAACGGCAGCCAAAACAATAAAAAATTTCTACCTTTGTAGGAAATGGGACCGGCGGTGTAAGGGCTGGACGATATGACCAAAATATCATATCATGATTTTTGAAGGCATTTTTACAACGCACTGAGTTTAATGATACTTCTCTTTAACGTCTCTTTTTTTTCTACAGTTCTTAAGACTCGCTACAAACTTTTAACATCAAATTAGCATGTTAGCATGCACTGGGTCATGATTTATCACAGTATCGGTATTATATCGTCACATTGCTCAGCCCTAGACTGAATCTCATTTCTGATGAGGGATAAATACACGATTCATGACATATTGATAATTAGCTGTGGATTTGCAGTTCTAATTAATGAGACATTTATGCAGCAGTACTTCTTTTATTCCGTGCGTGTGAGAGGTTTATTCATCGCAGGCTGATTTCCCCGTGCACGTGTTTGCGCTCGGGAGCGGCTATAAACACGCAGGTTGTGTCTGAGAGACGAAACGGTGGCCATATGAGGAGCTGATTAATCCCCGTTACCTCGGCGAAGCAGCTTGTTCATACGCCGCACGCCGAAACGTTTGGTGTTGTTCAGTTTTCTGCTCAGATCAGATTTTCATTTGCTGATAAAGTCTTGACGGCAGACGGCTAAGTCTTCGTGACAGTATTTAAAAAAAAAAAAAAAAAAAAAAGCGAACCTGTATCTGGAGGTATTTAAAGTATGCTTTAGGCTTCCAGCTGGCTCAGTGTTTGCTCCTCGAAGGACTGCTTTTTTGGCAGCAGATTAATTTTTGTAATCAGAAAGATTTCTCGAACACAGAGATTCGTATTCCGGCGAGTATTTGGAGTTCGCACTAATTTAATTTTGCAGGTTCGTGATGGGTAAAAACACTCCCAGTATGCCACAGATCAACATTTACATGCGATGCAAGAGTGTTAAAGACAGTAGCTTGAGTATTAACAGGAAGATGTCGTTTAATTTTAAATTACGAATACCACGAGGAAGCGCTAGCTAGCTGGCTAACATTATTCCTGCTGGGGGAGAAAATTCCTAACGGCCTGATAAGAATGAAAACACTTCCGTAATGATGGGGGAAATGGTTACTAGGAATCACAGGAATATCGTTAGATAACTAGTATTGTTTCAGGGCCTAACATAATGCGATGTTTGTTACAAATGTTAAAATTGAGACCGTTTTATTTAAAAACGTTTAAAAGATTATACTCTGAAAAAAAAAGAGTACCATGTAGCAACCGTAAAATACAGTACTACCTGCTAACATGGTTTATGTCTAGTGCTAACTGTTAACGTTTAACTGAATTAAGAGAACTGATTGGCCAAAACACACACAGAAGGAAACAAAAAAAAAAAATACAAAATGCTTTGCAGTGCAAACTAATCCATCACGGATCTCTGGTCTTTTTTTTTTTTTTTTTTTTTCAAAAATCTCTTGCGTTCATAAGTACCTCAGAAGCATTGTCATTGAAAAGCACACCACATGCTGGCTTGTGTCAATGCTAAAAATTAATTATCCATTTACCAGAATGTACGGTACTGTGGCTGTGCGTTAGCCAATAGGAGACAGTCTGGGGCGGGGCTTTAGTCATTTACGCTGTTTTTGAGTCAGATGGAAGAGAAGCATCACATCCGTTAGGTCACGTGTGCAGTAATACGATCCTGTGTTTGGCAAAACAGCACAAAATACATCTAATTTAAGTGAAATTGTTCATATGGGCAGTGCACTTTCTAAAATATATTAAAAAACATTCTCATGAATGCAGCTTTGGTGCGTTTTTAAACCGTAAAAATATCCAAATGGAGCGTTTTTCTGAGAGTTCGCAGTGAAGATCAGCAGGACGTGTTTAGCCAGCCCTCGGCCGTGAGCTCGGAGCTCGTTGAGACGTGGCGTGGTTCTGAGACAGGCCCTGCCATTTGGCTTTCAGTATACGGCTGTTTAAAAGGCACGAGGCCCGGAGGGGGAGCTGGGGAGCCAGACCGACCCTCAGAGAGATTACATCCAAATCCTGCAGGATCTCCTGAACGCTTCCGCAAACACACACTTCTCTGCTTTGTGTGTGAAAGAAGATATCTTGTCCTTTCTGATTTCTGATTCTATCCTGGTGGCAAGAAATCTCATGGACAAACAATCAGAAAGAAAATTTACTGCTAACACGAAGGTCATAGTTATGACCATAAACAACTATAAACACATTCCTGCATTTATAAGGCATTATGCACATTGATATAATCATTTATGAAAACGCGTTACACTTCATAGCTGTCCTTATTATGCATTATGAGTTGTTAACATGATACATTATAAGTAGTGTTCATAACACGCTATAACACCAGTAGCAGAGAAACCGAGCACACTTGGATCATGCGTCATTAAGACCTGTCTAATTTATTGCTTAAGGCTAAATGCTACACATTGAGTAAACTGGGACTGAATTACTTTGGCATTGACGATTATAATGTGTTATAAACACTTTATAATGCACACTGTCAACAATTTATAATTTAATATAAATACACTAAATATATGCATCCTTATAAACATTGCCGTAAGCTGCAATGCCTTCTCATGTGTAATTATACCAGATGTGAGTAATGCCTTATGGAATGTTATGAATGCACTCATAGGTCATTGTACATATGGCCTCCAGTGAAAGTCTTAACAGTATATCTTTCATTTATTAAGCAAATGTTATGGTTCATTTTAGGCTTGGCGGTACCTGGCTCTCTCATGAAGACCTCTCAGGGCTGAAAGCTTTGTTTATTTAGTTTTTTATTTTATTTTTTTTTTAGTTACTTTGTATTTGTATCTGAAATTTTGCTTTATGTTCAGTTGCTTCGTCTGAGTTTTCTGGTATTTCATTTATTTTCCTTATTGTCGGTGTATTGCAG
The DNA here is from genome assembly GCA_033441825.1 of Pangasius elongatus. Taxonomy (NCBI): domain Eukaryota; kingdom Metazoa; phylum Chordata; class Actinopteri; order Siluriformes; family Pangasiidae; genus Pangasius; species Pangasius elongatus. The sequence continues at coordinate 23,867,480 of JAKKZN010000010.1, forward strand.
ATTCTTCGCAATGCCTGCTGATACAATCTGTTATTTCTTCTCCATCCTAGGAGGTGAATTAGATCCCTTAGTACTCCCTCCTGTAGCTACACTTGCACCCTTCATCCCTCCCCCCCCAACCCTCCGCCCCCCCCTCACCATTATTGAGACCACCAAAGAGTCCCTGTCCATGGCCACTGACGCGGGCCTGCCCTGCTTGTCGGACCAAGGCAGCGATGATTGTGATGATGGTGATGATGATGATGATGATGATGATGATGATGATGATGATGGCTTGGTGATATCTGGGTATGGCTCTGGGGAAGCGTATGACTCTAACCTGCCCCCTACCGATGATGAAGATGTTTACACCACCTTCTCCTTGGTCACAGATAAGACCTTATCCACGTCGGCCTTTGAAGGTGGCTACAAAGCTCACGCGCCTAAGTGGGAAGCCAAGGACTTTAGACCTAACAAAGCCTCCGAGCACGGTAGGACTACTACCGCATCTCTGTTCCCCAAGCCGAGCCGCTCCACCACCACCACCACCACCACCTCTGCTGCCGCAGCGCCGCCCAAATGGCCTGCGGGCAAAATGAATAACCGAGAGCTTAAACCCCAACCTGACATAGTCTTGCGTCCATTGCCCACTTCCTATGACGTAGACCGCAAAAAGCCGAAGAGCCCGTTAATAACCTCCCCCATGTTCCGTAATGTACCCACAGCGATCCCCACGGAGCCGGGCGTCAGGCGCGTTCCCGGGGCCTCCGAGGTCGTCCGGGAATCTAGCAGCACCACTGGAATGGTCGTCGGGATAGTTGCTGCTGCCGCTCTGTGCATCCTCATCCTCCTGTACGCCATGTATAAGTACAGAAACAGGGACGAGGGGTCGTACCAAGTGGACGAGAGCCGCAATTACATAACCAACTCAGCGCAGAGCAACGGCGCGGTCATGAAGGACAAGCAGCACGGCTCGAAAGGCAGCAACAAGAAACAGAAAAACAAGGACAAGGAATATTACGTGTGAGACTGCGCGACAGTGAAACGGGTGACGCTGAGGCGTATCAGGAGCTGCGCTGACAGAGAGAGAGAGAGAGAGAGAGAGAGAGAGATTTTCATTTTGGCACTGTGCTGAGGCACTGAGCTCACACACCAACTGTAATATAAAGCACACTATTGTGTAAGCGTACCACGATGGTAAATAGCGACATTAGTGACCTTTATTCTTCGATCTGGTCAACGGCGTTATCAGTGTAGAATACTTCACAGCTACATCATTATCCTAAAAAAGTGACTTTTAAAAAGGTATGTGATCCTTGGCATTTTTTTTATCCTGTTAAAAAAAAAAAAGAAAAAAAAGTGAGAGAGAGAGAGAGAGAGAGTGAGAGAGAGAGAGCAAGGAGAAAATTATTCCGGCCATCGCAAGCATGTGAGTGACACACAGTGTTATAAGAGATGGACAAGATATATATAAATACACATATATATATATACTGTGTGAATGAGAAAGAAGGACTCTTGCCAAAAAATATATATATAAATACATATGAAAGATTTGTATTGTTTATACATTATATGTGGTGTCAATTTTTTTTTTTTTTGCTCTCTGCAAAAAAAAAGAGAAAAAAAAAAAGAGAAGTGAAAAATCTGTGTAGTAAATGAAAACAGACGAGCGAGGACAGCTCACTGACACTCTCGCAGCACTGTTACTCAAAACTCGACCAAATGATTCGGATTTTACAACCGACTGTGACGTTTGAGAAAAAAAAAATAACAATAATTTGTGAATTTGAGCGAAGTGGTGCATTTTATCTTTGTCTCAGTAAAGCGACTGATTGTAATGCATGCCATCTTTACACTACGATGTATGACGTCCAGCTGAGGCTGAACAGATCTGCCAGGCCAGTCAATCCATCAGACGCATCTTTTCCTAGTTTTTTTTTCTCCCCCTCTCCCCTCTCGACGTGACAACGACGCTGACGAACGTCACGTCTCCTCCGCAGCCGGTGCCGGCGTTGATCTTTTTTGCGATCATGATGTATGTTGGTCCACTTCCTCTTGTTCTCTTTTTTATGAAAAGCTGTCTGGTGCGCACTGGCACTCCTACTATAACGCTGTTACGGATGTCTATACGGAAAAATAAATCTAACGTGAAAAGTGTGAATTCTATCTGTTGTCACAGTCGACTGTGTCAAACGACGACAAAAAAAAAAAAGTTTGTTTACATATTTTATTACATTATGATGATATGATGATAGCAGTTGTACTTTTTAGGTAGATGATGTACATATTGGACTTGAGTTGTATTTTTTTTAGTAATTCTATTGTACAGAGAGATCGTCATGATCATCTTATTCCGTGTGCTCCATGAAGAAAAAAAATTGACGTTAACACGAAGAGAGACTCTGAAGTTACGAAAACACACCCACACACACCCACACATACACACACACACACACATACACACACGTACACACACACAAGTATTTTGTAATGGAAATCAGAGAATATTGTTAGATTAGAGGTCTAATCTTTCTGGCAGATGTTTCTAAGTCGCATGGATATTTGATTACTTGACGCTGTCAATCAAATACAAGACACACTTCTTTACCTGTACTGAGGTTTCCTTGTTATCAGTTGTTTTTATTTATTAAAAAGAAAAAAAAAAAGAATCAACAGAATATGTAACAATAAAAACAGTCATATGGATGCAGACATGCAGTTCACACCTTTCACAGAAAGTGTGATTCTTGTCGTCTCCGGGTATTGGAGTGTGAATATGTGCGAGCGTGACCTTTCGGTTCTCTTCTTCACCGCACCACAGCTGCTTTGTGTATCTGGGTTCTCCGTGTTCTCTTCACACACTTCCTGGAGGAGTCGCCAGATCAGAAGGGGCGGAGCTCTGCTAAAGCCTGGTCGTCGGATTGTGATTCTGATCACTTTATCACTTCTTCGTCTCGGTGTGTGTCCACTCAGACACCTTCATGACCAAAAAAATACCTTTTTAATAAGTTATAGTAACTTTCTATGACGGTCTTATTCATAATGAACTATAAACACATTCATATCATTGTTATAATGCAATCATAAAGCATTATATGCATTTATTAGACATTATCTATCATTATTAACAGCTTTTGTGAATGTTTACGCAGGTCTATGTTGTTTGTCATGCACATCACCTTTACGTTCTACAGATTTTACCGGATTCCTAATTTACCATCAGCTTAAAGTAAGCAAGTCTACTTTTACACAGTTAATAAAGTTACACTTTATATCACACTTACAACAACAAGAACATATACAGTTACACCTCAGCCTCAGGTAAAGGATTTCCATGTTAACGTATTTTATTGGTGTGCTAACTTTTACTTCTGAGAGAAAGAAAGAAAGAAAGAAAGAAAGAAAGAAAGAAAGAAAGAAAGAAAGAAAGAGCAGTCATAGTTCAAGTTTCATGTTATTGCATTTTTTTCTCCTTTTCATTCATTCATTCATTCGTTCATTTTATGTACGCCACTTCTAAGCTTTCTCTTCTGAATTTCTTTCTTTTTTTTGTTTCACAACACCATGAATATCAAAAGTCACTGAAGGACGCCATCGATCTTTAATTCGTTCCACCACACATTTCAGACTTCATCTAAAACCCGAGCCCCGTCGGACGATCTGAAGATTCTTTCACACGGATTTTTCACCAGAGCGTTCATGTTGTTCATCTGCTAGAGACAGACCACACACACACACACACACACACACACACACACACACACACCTCTCTCCTCTGCAGGAAAAGCAAAGTGTGAAATGTACATTTTCAAAACGAGCACCTTATTACATGGGTGGCTGACTTATTGAACCGCATCGACCGAGCCCGGGCCGTTCTGCAGGCGAGGAGAAAGTTAATTAAAATTCAGCAAAGGCTTAAAATTCAATAATCCCTGCACAACTTTCAGATGAGCTCTGGTGATTAGGAGGATTCATTACAGCGCACCTTCTCTTTGCTAAGACCAAAGGCTTCGCCGTGCTTCATGTGGAGACGATGTTCGGCTGGCTTACACGAACAAAAAGACGTCGTGCGGAGATTTGTGGAGGCTCGCTGTTCCGTGCACGTGGCAGCTGGGCCGGCTCCGCCGACGAACATGCTGCACGACCGAACCCCGTGATTGGTCGTTACAGACGAGGTGTAGCCAAGCGTATTCATTACCTTTATCTCATAGCTTTCACTAGCATGCTAAACTCACCTTTTTCAACCACTGAGTTTATTGAATAGTCTCATGTACATTTTATTTCTCTTTTCTTTTTTTTTTTCTTTATAAATATGGAAGATAATAGCCAGTTCTTCTTCCTACTCATGCTCTAAAATCTGTTTATGCGCTTCCTACAAAGCTCCGTAGTTTATTCTGTCAGCACGTTGCAGCTCGGAAATCTTTTTCCTGTAGTTGTCGAAATTGTCATGAAACTTTAAGAGCGCCGCCTGCAGTACTGGTGAAAACTTTAAAAAGGTGGTTTCGTCTGAACGGAACCCTCGCAAACGTTGTCTTCACATTTGGGTTAAGCGTGTGGAGTGAAAATTTAATAGCAAAATTGCATGCGTTGGTGTTCAGACAGCAGACGTGACGACAGATTGACCTATCAGCACTATTCAGGAGTTACGACAGAGTTACGCATGCAGGGAGGAGTTCGAGTAAAACGTGTGTGTGTGTGTGTGTGTGTGTGTGTGTGTGTGTGATTCTGACCTTAAACTTAAGCACATTTTTGCCTTGAGTGAGGAGCGGTATTAAGTACAGCACCACTGTCTGACAGTTTGACATAACCACAAAATGTCAGTCTGAAATTCATGTTTTGGGAAGTAAATACATCAAAAAAGACTATGGAATGCCTTTTGAGATTGACTCCTCTAATCCTGAAACATCTGGCAACCTCACAGGCTTAAATTACACGCAGGTAATTTGCATAATCTGAATGCCGAGCTCGGATAGTGAAGCATCTGCGTAACCCGACTCTGAATACACGTAACTTTCCCCTTGTTAATACTGATGTAACTTCTGGACTTCAGTCACAGAGTGTGAAATATATCCCTCAGTACTGTGCGTATTGCGTGTCAGACATCAGTGTTTAATCACAGCTCTTTCACACTGTACAGGCTTGGAGTAATGGGTTAATGTTAATATATGTATTTTTTAAGTGCGAGACTGTCTGGAATTTTACTGTATTTGATGTATTTGCTCTAATTACAGCGGGCTGGAGCGGCCGAAGTGGATGTATGATGAAGTGATGTTTGCTTTGATAAATTAGAGACGCTGAAACATCAGTTAAAATGACAGATATGACAGATACGCATTGCGCTGCGTTTCCACATTTCCACAGTCCATCAGCGAAAAGGCACACGCTATTAAACTGCATATGTCCTTGAGTTGATACATGAGGAACTCAGAAGTTCAGGAGTTTTAAAGTTTCCAATACTTGTATAGCGTATGCTCTACATAATCCACGACTAACAGAAAATACATTTAAATAATCGTGTCATTATTTAACAAATAAAAGGTGAAATCAATGATATGCTGAAGTTGTTTATTTAACATTTATGGAAGGAGTCTCCAGTGTCAGCACTGTGTTACGGAGTTTAGGTTTTCTGACATCTTCAG
>JAKKZN010000010.1:23877178-23891680 GCA_033441825.1 Pangasius elongatus
GAACCCATCCTCATCTGGGTGACGCTGGAGAGTGTGATAGAACAATGTCCTTTCTGCATTTATGTATAGTCATGAAGAAATTTATGTGTATATTAATCTGGAGGTTGTTATCTTCCTCAAAGTCCACATAGGGTTTTCAGCGTTGCTTTGAATACCCAAATCCTCACGAGGCAGAAACCATCTGGAGCTGGTCCATCTCTGGATGCCTCAGGATCCTCGTAGGGTTGGCCTCTGTCTGCTGGAGCTGGCACAGTCTCTATGTGCCTCGGAATGGGTGGAAGAAGGGAAACGATAAAACCCCCAAAGAACCACCAATCGCTAATAGGTCATTCTGTTTTGCATAGAAATGTTCATAAGGTCAGTGGCTGTGCCGTAAAACTATAAAAGACGATGCCACGGGGGTTTTAATATAACCCAGGATGCTTTTTATTAGCACCCCAGAATGCTCAGNTGTTAATACAGCTATATTTTGTTATAAATGAAATGCATTGGTGTTGCTACAACTTTGGATGCTCAATTGTGTACACGGTGTTAATTTTTTTTTTTTTTGTGCACAATTGCAACTAGCACATAAAGAATGCTGGATACATGCAGCAGCCATCTTGCATATACACAGTGAAAAAATAGCTAAAGCTGGCCTAGGAGATCATCCGAATTGGCTCATGCGCTGTATAGTGAATTTGCAGTATAATGATTTATTATGAGCCCAGTGGATTATTAATATTATCTCCAGGCTTTTATTAAGGATCCCACTGCTTTATTAGAACCCAAATATTTAATATTTAACACTCTTCTTAACACATTTGGGTTCTTATTAACACTCTGAGTACTTGTTAATACTCTCAGGTCCTGCTAACACTATGGGTTCTGATTAATACTCTGTGCTTTTAACATCCCTAGTAATCCCACTGGTCCCTCTAGAACCCCCAGGAAATCCTAAATTAACTAATCTTATACACTGGGGTCATAACTAATACTGACTAATGATTGCAGATTCAGTAGACTGCTGAATGGCATGTGTAAAAATAAACAGAACTCGTACCAAGGTACCCTAATGAAACCGCTGGGTTATAATAACACCATGGAGCCAAATAGCATCCTGGAGTTGTAGTAACAATTGCAGTATTACCCCATATTCCTACTAAAGATTCTGGAGTGTGAATAAAAACATCCTGGGGACCTAATAATGCTCCAGCAAGCAACCTGGTGGCTGTTTGTAGCAATATATGGTTCTGTTAACACTTTAGGTTCATAATATCTAATATAATTTCATGTCTGCATATTTGCTAGCTGAACTGTTAGGGTTAGGACATATACATTAACGGCTTTAAGGTTCTAATAACATCTCTGAGTGCTCAGATTTTAATATGACAGAGGTTCCTATTAACATCCCCAGGGTCCTACCACCATCCAGCAGTGCAAATTATCCATGTCTGGGCCTTAATAACATTTACCGTGGTTTCTAGTAACACCCTGAGGTTGTTATAATGCCACTGAGTAGTATTAGCATTGGGTATTAACCAAGCAGAATTCTTTTAATACTGTGGTCATTTCAGGTTTATGTTACAGTGGCTTGCGTAAGCAACACCGCTCATCACCCTGTAAACCCCATCCCTGCAGCGAAGCGTGGTGGTGGTAGCATCATGTTAAGCATTACCATTGTTCTCTTGGTTGCTTCTCTGACTGATCCCCTGTTTAACCGGTTCTGACTTTTTGTTTTTCCTTGCAAAAGTTTGGGATTTTTTCATACATTTTAGCCCTAACTGATACTTTTCCAGAACTTAGTCCCTGATTTGTGGTTTTGTTGTCATAGCTGCTTGGTCTTTATGACACTGTTTGTTCAGGTATGTTCTCTAACAAACTCTGGGTTCTTCCAGGAGCACATTTATATGAAGAAAATGTGACACTTTTACTGCACTCAGGTCAGCTCTTTCAACTAATTATGTCACCTCTGCTGGTAATGTTTTCACCAACACCAGTTTTATTTTTTGCAAACTATATTGTTTTTGCAGGCTATTTTTTTTTTTTTTGTGGATTCATGACATAAAATCCCAATTAAATCCATTTCAGTTCCAGGCTGCAGCAGTACAAAATGTGAAAAAAAGTTCAAGGGGGTGAATAATTATGCAACCTACTGTATCTTCTATATATATATGCTTTTTGTATGTACAGGTTTGGGCAAGGAATTTCTTCTTGGAAAGGTTTTTGAAGTTGGAATTAGGTTAAAAGTGAACAGGTTTGATCCTAGTTGACATGTCAAAGAAGGTGAGTCAAACATATCACAATAAACACGGCGACCTTTCAGTAAACTCCTGAATTTCTAAATCGTTAATGTATGGTATACTTAGGGCCTCTTTTGTCCAAAAGAGCAGAACACACCCATGTTCTCACGCAAGTGTTTTTAGATATGCTCCTCCAGATGTCCATGATGTTCATGGTAGGTGAAGGAGCAGATAGTGGCCCCACAGCGCAGGTGTTTCCACCCCAGGCTCTGAGTAAAGTGTTCATTCCTAGCTTATTATTGTCCCACAATGTTCTTTTAATAATTCTGTCATTTCAGAATGATGGAAATTAGCATGAATATTGCCATTTTGGATGTGTACGTCTGGGCATGGGATTTCTCCTCAGGAATATGGTTTTGAAGTCAGAATTAGGTTGAAAGTGAACAGATAAAGTTCTGATATAAATAAAGGTACGTCCAATGATGAGCTACTCCATGCACGCTTTAGCAGGGAAGTACCAGGCAGCACCTTTTAACTAAAGCCTAATTATTCTTATTCTACTTCATCATTGCATTCAGTCCCATGAGACGAATGGCTATCAAGCATGGACATGAATCTTCGAACATGTGAGGAATGCCTATGGCCCAGGGACAGTTTATTGTAAATTTAAAGGTATAGGGATTTCTGTATAGTGACAGAAATGCTTTGGAATAAATGAAGAAATGTTATTTCAGGGGATTTTAGACCATACAGAACAAACAGTCCATCCAGAGGCCCAGGAATCATTTATTCATCTTAAGTAACCACTTTATCCTCGCTGAGACATGGTGGATCCTATTCCAGGACACCATATGATACATTTATTTTGTCGTATTAACATAAAGAGAGGGTATAAACATGAGTGTATAAATGTGTGTGTGTGTGTGTGTGTGTGTGTGTGTGTGTGTGTGTGTGTGTGTGTGTGTGTGTGTGTGTGTGTGTGCATGGTGTCCTGTGATGGATTGGTGTTCCTCTCCAACTTGAATTCCAAACTCCCAATCTACAGCAACCCTGATTATCCAAACGTGCTTAATGACGATGAATAAATAAATGATGATTTTAATTGCTTCCTCAGAAGTTCCCTGGCTTGCTTCCTGAAGGGGTTATACCTGGATCTGATTGGACCTCAGAAAGGGAAGCTCTCTGTTGTAGAGTTCTACATAAGACCTTTAAAGGTTCTCTAAAGGGAAACGCCAATGAATGGTTTTAGAAAGGGTTATAAGGCTTCCTCCTCGGTAGAAAACCTAAGTTTCATGTCAGCACTGGATTAGGACGTGAACCCTGGTTCTCAAGGTTCATCACGGTCTCACAGTATGGCTGCCCTGGACTTCATTACACATCAGATTAGTCCAGATTACATGACCCTGTCATGACCCTCTTGATTGCACTCAACTGTTTTGGGTTTCCCCTTGATTAGTGTCCCTATTCATGTTATTGCTTCTCTTTGTTTAGTGGCTAAGCTTCTGTTGTGTATAGCTTGTTGTGTGTTCGGTGCCACGCTTCCCAAGCTCTTGTTTCACTCAACATATGATTCTTCTTTTGGCCTTGTTTGTTTTGTTTGTCTTTTGTTTGTCTTTTGCTTAACTGAAAGCCTTGCATCCGTCTTCACCTCTTTGTGACACTAAGTACCCTTAGTGCTTCTTGATTAAACCTTGTAAAAGTGCAAGTTAAATAATATTACATGTATTGATTAAAAAGAGTTAATTTATTTATAGTTATGGTTTATTTATGGTTCTTTTTGGTGTTCTTGTACAGCCCTGAGATGCAGTTGTAGAAGGATCCGTGGTTCAGAAGCAGTTTTTGGTGACTGGATGAACAGGAAGTTGCATCAGTAGTCTGTACCGAGTCTGTGTGTCCGGGAAGACAAGGCTCCAGAGAAACGGGTTCTGACTGCAGGAACACGGACTGCACTTCTCCAGCACACTATTCACTGCAGTCTGTGAAGCCGAGACGTTTTCCTGAATACTGATGTTCCACTTTTCATCCAGAGCCAAAATTAGCTCAAGCCATGGACTACGTGAGCGACAGATCGTTGTAACGGGTAAGTGCGGGGCGTAGAGAGGAAAATAATGATGGATGTCCAAAAATAATTCTAATGCACGCAATAAGGGTCACGAAGAGAAATCATTCAGGTTTGTATATAATTAAGTAATGTGTATTAGTCATTCTAGTAATTTGTTGAATTCTGGATTGTGATTGGTCAGAATGGTTGGTGTTGATTACTAGGTTTGCAAAGGTTCATATTAATGTGCTTATTAATAATAAACAGTAAAAAAAAAGATAGATGATTTGGTGAGGTTTTCGATGACGAGACATTGATTTCAGACGTTTTTGTAGCCTGTCTTTTTGTTTGCCACCTCAAGGTTTGACATGTTGTGCATTCTGAGATGCTTTTCTGCTCACCCTGGTTGTAAAGAGTGGTTATTTGACTTCCTGTAGCCTTCCTCTCAGCTCAAACCAGCCTGGCCATTCTTCTCTGACCTCTCTCTGTTGTGCATGAAAATCCCAAGAGATCAGCATTTTCCAGTCCAGTCAAAGTCACTTAGATCACATTTATTGACTGTTCTGATGTTTAATGTGAACCTCATCTGAAGCTCTTGACCTGTATCTGTATGACTTTGTTCATTGCACTGCTGCCTCTGGATTGGCTGATTGGATAAACTGAATGAATGCAGTGCAGGTGTACAGGTGTTCCTGTGTATGTATTTTGTCTACAATCAGTGCAGAAAGTTGTGGTGGCAGATTTAAAGGGTTAAAAAAGAACTTTTCTTTCTCCTCTTTCCTCACATTCATCCGTGTTCATATGAATACAAAGAGAAAAAAACATACACCAACTAAAAATACTGCTGAACACAAGCACTGTACGTTTCTGTGGGGTTTTTTTTTTTGTATCTTTTCGTTCTGTGGGGACTTCCTGAAAGATTTCCATGACAGAAAAGTGGTGGAGTAGGAATGATTATAATGTTCAGCATCTCCCAGAGAGAGTATGAGTTGATTTATAAGCAATATTGATAGCAGGCATGATTTAGATTTATTAAGATGATGGCCATCCAAATCAAATAACATGTTGTATACGTTAGGACAAAAATGTCCACCATTTAAACATTGACTCAACATTTCGTTTTAATTTATAGAGAGTGTTTTGGCAAACTCCAGCCATTACAGCGCTTTATGTCTCTGCTGTAGCAAAATAAATTGGAGTCGGTTTTCCCCCCTCGTCGCTCGGGGGGGGTCAGAAGAAAATAAGGAATCCGTCCAGGGCGGGTTTATGTTCCTAAATGTACAGTGTGAGAGTCTTTCCTGGACTGCTGCTGTTATTTTGAGCCCGTGCCCTACCACCTTCATCCGTGATGTTGGCAGCGTTGCTGTGTTCCAACACCGTGAATAGAAACCTCAGCAGTTCCAGCGTACCGGTTCCACTCGGATAAACAACGCACAGCCGCAAATAGGGTTTCTGTTTCACAGCGTTTCCACGGGACATGTTCTCCCTATGGTCTTCGCTCTTTAGGTTATTTGGCAGCCTCAGAGGTGGAAAAGTTCAGCCAGGAGGCTTGGCGTCACACCGTTTCAGATGGTGCTGCACATGTCCAGACCCATCACTGAGAGCTTGCCTGCAGACATTGTTTTAATGGAAAAAGAAAAAACACACACACCCACACTAACCCACGTGCCCTCCTCCACCCATTGGCTGTTATGTTGTAGTCATTTCTCATGTTTTCCTCTCCTGATTTTTATTTTTCCATTGATTCTATCATACACAGGAATCTGAAGTCTGGAATCTTCCACAACTTTTCCTCCGCTCATCCGTAACCAGGCCAACTTCTCCCTTAAAGTCTCCCCGATCTAATGGGAAAAAAACACAAAAACTCACAGAGTCAGGAGCAAAAGTTTATTTGCAAGAAAGCACTTGGTTGCACAGCACGCAGCGGGGAAAGAAAATGCACAGTGTAGTGAATACCGAAGCTGATTTCGGTGTATCTACAGGAACGCTCATTTCAGGTCCGGACAAAGAGGTGTGATGTTTCCTCCAACCACAGACAGGAACGCAGGATCCTTTCGTCAGCGGCCTTCATTCACACACCGGTTTGTCTTTGACACAAATGAGCGTCTGTAGGGGTGTGTGTGTGTGTGTGTGTGTGTGTGTGTGTGTGTGTGTGTGTGTGTGTGTGTGTGTGTATGTGGGCATAAATAATTACCTTCAAAATCTGCTTTGAATCAAATATTGAACCAGTTTTCTCTCTTTTTTTTTTTTTTTTTACCAAAACATACAAGACATAAAAATTCCCTTTTTAAATTAGTGCCTTTTTGAAGATCATCAACAAAATGACATTTTATATATATATATATATATATCTGTTACACTCTCTATGGAGGCCATAGATACATTCATGACATCTATAAATTTTATTTTAATTATAAATATTTAGAAGTAATACTACATTTTTAATCATTATTTATGAAATGCATTGTTACTTTGTTCATGTACAAAATATTGACAGTTGTATTATGACATATTTATAATCTTTATAACAAGTTGTAAGAAGTAATTATGAGCTCGAAAGTAAAATGAGATTTTTTTTTTAATTATTAACTCTTCTTTCAGCATTATTAATAGACTTAGAGTAATAAAGACTATACCTGAAACCGTGCTTCGTGTTACGAGCTCTATAATGTACCAAACGTTGCTATAAAGCAACACAGCTTCCTGAATAACTATAACAACACATATAAAGCCTTATGAATGCATTATGTCTTATGAATGTATTTATAGTTCATTATATATCTATGGCCTTCAGAGAAACTGTATTTCCAAAAATGTCCTTCAACACTTTTTCTCACTGGGGCAGATGTGCTAAAGCATTATTCGGCATGCAAAGCTGATAATACGGCTAAAATGGCGAGTAATATGCGTGATTGTCAACTTCAAACATGGGGGAAAAAAGCTGGACGTAAACATGTCACATATTTAAAACGACAAACAAACATCGACAAAAATAAATTATATTTCTTCTGTATATTAACAGCTGTGAGCTTGTGCTTTCTTCTGAGATTGGTCATTTGTTTCTGCAGCGCGATGCATGTTATTTAGCATAAAAGAATTACACGCTGTCATGCTACTATTAATGAAATCGCCTTGGTTACTGATAGTGTTTATAGGTGTTTATAGTGCATACACAGGTTTGTTTTCAGAGACAGTCTAACAAAGTATAAAAGTTGAAGTGCAATGCTTGGTGGCCTCTCTAGTCGTTGCTTATAAAAGAAAGGTAGGAAAGTTTGGATTCTACCCAGGAAACTCGTTGATCATTGATCATTGATGATCTTCAGAGAATTCAGACGACCTCCAGAGAGTTCACGTCGCCATTGGAGGCAGTAGAGATGTTGAAGTGTCACATTCTTTTTATGTCCTTTATTAAAAAAATAAACTATTCCACCGTTCATCAAAGATTACCGCTTCCCGTAGCTCCGTTCGAGCCAGCTCTGTACATCTTTAAGGTTGTAATAAAATGGACCCTTCCCTCCCAAATAAGTGATTTTATTCTTCTGTACGATGCACACCCTTTCGTAGGCGACACCGTACGCCATGTTGGCGTTGTTGTCCATGCAGTCAGCCACCAGCTGGCACTGCGGCGGCAGAGAGAAATGCTCAACGAGCCTCTGCGCTGCCACCATGCGCTCCTCCAAGCTGCGGTGTTTCCTCACCTCGAATGGGAAAAGTTCCATGGGTGGGCCCGCCCATCCGTCAGACGGGTGAGCCTCATCGATGTAGACAAGCAGGAAGTCCGCCACGTCTGAGAAGTTCTCCACCAGCCTCCGGAAGACCGGCAGCTGGTTCACAAACGGGGGTCAGCTGGCCGAGCCGAAGTTGACCACCAAGGGCCGATCGGACAATTCAAAGTCCAGCAGGTGACACTCATCCATAGTCTTTCCATCCTCTCTGCTCCATTGGCAGCCGGAGATCCCAGGAACCTTCACCACTTTAGAGTTCGGAGCCGCCTCGCCCAATTTCACCTGCAAGCACAGAGTAAAGCTTTCATTCAGCTCTGGATTTCTTCTTCCCATTATTTAGAGACTTCAGAGTGTGATTTTTCCACATCTTCAGGAAAGCTTGTGTAAAATCTCTGGATTCGATGGACACACATTCACACACAAACACACATTCACACTACAGATCTGACTTGATTCATTTGGTCAAAGTGTGGCCTGAATGTTCTGCTTCTGTCAAAATCTCGTGACAACGTGGAGTAAAGTGAGCCTTCAGTTCAGTGCTCAAACTTTAGCTCAACATTGGCTGAAAAACTCTAACCATGGTTTCATCTTATCCCGTCATGTATGACCTTGCACTAAATGTATTATGAAGAAAAATAAAACTTGGAAGGACATAGCAGAGATCACTGGTGACTCTACTGAGTGTACGCAGCTAGTATAGTTAGCCTGCTTAGCTAAGCTGAGAACGTAGCTAGTATGAGCATTTGATATGAAAATCATACAACCAATTTTCACACTGATCAGTGTATTATTTACTCTGTACCTAGTTATCTGAAACCATTCATCATGACACAGGTACAACTTACTACGGTCAGTTAGGCAATCACTCCCGAGTCTGGGTTAAAAAGTAACATTCACAGAGACCCAGACTTTTACAGCAAATTTAAAGGCCATCGTCCCATGTCCTGCGAGTTCATTGACTGTCTGGAGATCAAAGTCCGTCATTCTTTCTACTGAATGGATTTATCTTTGACCGACAGGCTTCGCATTTTATGCTCCGTACAACTTCAAATGCAAACCAAATGGCCGCCAGATATAGCATACCAAAACCTTCAATAAAGTTAGGAGAAAAGGAATAGTTTAAATTGTTTAAAGATGTCAAGTGTGGAAAGATGGCACACCGCAAATGAACAGCAGTACAACTGAGCCTCAGCGTAACACTCAACAGCTGAAATAATTAACTAATTGATCAATCGATTAGTTGATTAATTATCTTTTTTTTAAAAAGTGTTCACTCTGATTGCTACAACCACTGCAGGTGATTGAGTTCCAGTTCATTCGAGTTCATCTTGCTCTTACAAAAGGCCGTAATAAGTGCTGTAATGCACTCTTGGGAATAAAGGAACCAAACTGTACATTTCCTTTTGTGTGCATGTGGAGTACCTTCACTTCACTTAGCAGTGCATCAGTGGTCTTTAAGGTCCAATAACATTATTTTCAGAGGTTTAAAGATACACACTACAGAAGGATCCTTGACAGCGTCACGCCAGCGATAAGGAAAAGATCAGTCTGGTATCTTTACTTCTGAGAGTGTGCTTATTCATTAAGGTCTGGTGCTTTCGATCCAGGATATGGTCATTGTTCTGAGCTGCTGCACACTCTCAGGAAAAAAAGAGTACTTAATGCACCTTTCCTTGTCACAAGCGTACACCTTTTGTACATTTCACCTAGAAAGGGGTATGTAGTGCAGACTGTAAGCTTCACTCTAAAGGGTAATTATGTACCTTAAATCTTTTTTAAAGGTACACCTTTTCCGGATAGACTAAAGGTACAAAAGGTGTATGCGTGATAATGCAACACCAGCATCGAGGAATTTCTTCTGTACTGAAAATTGTATTCATTTTTCCGAGAGCCTGCTGCATTATTCTTCAGCTCTGTGTCCATGAGTATAATGCAGAGTCACTGCAGCCTACAGCAGTCCATTACATCCACTGAATCTCCATTAAACCACAGCTTATCACCACAAGGTCACCACCAGAAGCCAGGAACCACGCCCGCCAGTGACGACCGGAGCGTTTATATTGTGATAGCTACCTATTCAACCTACACACTCTCAGAAATAAAGGTACCAAACTGCGCTTTTCGTCGTCACTGACATGACACCATCGAGGGTATCTTGGGTCTGTACTGTACATTTTCCCTGGGAAAGCACCCATGGTGTACCTTTAATTAACTACACATTACAGGTGAAAAGTGCTTCTTAATGGACACATGTATGTCATGTTTATTAAAGGTAAACTACATTTATATTAGCATGTAAACAATACATACTAGAGCAGTTAGAGATAAAAAAAAATTTCCACAGACCTCCCTCAGCACAGACTGATTCAAATGTGCATGGCAGTGCAGTATTGTGGCAGTTTATTGGAGCTTTTAAGTCTGGAAATTTTCAGTATTATTTATTATTTTTGCATTAGTGAGGAGTGGCTTAAACCCATTCAACTCACGTGACCAGTCAAACCATAACTATAACAACTCAGCAATAAATACAACTTTAATAAGCATAATACAACAAGTTTGAGAACCAGTTTTCTGGAAGGTACCATTCAAGCAACAAGGAAAGGTACAGTTTAGTGCTAAAGTGGTACCTTCTGGAACAGTGGTTCTCCAACACTCTCAGAAAAAGGTAGCACACTTGTCGCTTGAGTGCTGCCATCAAGCGTACACCTTTTCCACCTTCAGTGAGTATCTCTTACCTGTAAAGGTACCTTTTAAAGTGCATCAGTAGTCCTTAACGTCCAGTGATGCACCTTAAATGACATATTACAGATACACCAAGAATGTAAAGGTACAAAGATGCAGCACTGATGTGCAGTCTGGTAGCTTTAGAGTGAGAAGACACCCAATACTGTACCATTACTATTGGAACACCACTGTAATCGACCGTCATTTCAACACTTACGCACACTCGTGCTGCTAAAGATCATGTCTTACACACATACTGCTTAATCATTTAGGACGTATTTGGCATAAGGTAGTTTGCTTTTTTGTTTTTTAAAAAATCATGATTTGACTTTTCTTTTAGATAGTTAGTTGTGATATCGAAGTAGAAAAGCATCAAGTCCCATTAGTACTGCGCAAAAGTCTGAAGCACCCAAATTTGAACAGCCACAAGTGTGACAAAGTCTCCAGAACAACTGTGGCAGATTCTTCAAGATGCTTAGAAGCTTCATGGCTTTTACAGGCCATGAGTTAAATACATGTTAAACACTGCCTTTGTTAAGTTTAATGCTCTTTACTGCTCTTTATAGTAGGTTTAATGGTATGTAATGTTTATTTCCATTATTTTTTAAGGTATGTTTTGTTTACAGCATTTTTTTTACGTGTGCCTGAGACTTTTGCGCACATCAGTGTGAAGTGTAAAGTTTTGTGCTAAAAAAAAAAAAAAACTTGCTAGATCTGTGTCGATAATCATCCATGATTGCTGAGACAACTTATTTACAGTGTGCACTGAGACGCTGGAACTTTTTTACACACTTCATTAGCAAAAAATCTAAATAATTCCAAGATGCTGAGTTGTTGAGCACTGACTGGAATATTTGCTCGGTCTGTGTCAGCACTCGTACATGTCGTCACAGGTTATTCTTGTGCACTGGAACTTTTTTTTTTTCCGTGCACACTTCCTCGGAACACATTTGGTCTTTTACAGAGAGTGACTTCAGGAGTTTAGCCGTGCATGCATGCTCACTTGCTCACTTGCTCACCTGCTTATAGGCGTCCAGCAGAAAGCTGTTCCAGATGGAGCGCACGCCGGCCGAGGTGAGCATGCGCTGCTGCCACGCGCCTCCGCCGCCGCGGCACGAGAGACTCACGAGCGACACGACGCGCTTCACGAGCACCACCGAGTCGTAGAGCACCAAGAAGAGGCAGTTGGAGAAGAAGCCGGGCAGAATCTGCAGGGTGACCCGCAGGTCCGCGCTCAGCACTCCCATGCTTTATCCCGCAACAGGTGACCCGCACCGACTCCTCACCGCGCGAGACGCATCTCTCGTTTTTGTTTGTTCTTTGGCCCTCCTTCCCTCCTTCCAAAGCCACAGATGCAAAACTTAAGGGCTGATGGATGGAAGGAGGTTCCCGGTTCCCGGGTTCTCCACCACAAACCAGGCAGACAGAGAGAGCGTCAGAGCGCACGAGCCGCGGGGCCGAAACCCGAGCACTCCCTGCCCCCCCGCTTTTTAACCCTTTTCACAAATTCCCCTGAAGCGCAAAAAGGAAGGTGCAGAAAATCCTCCGGTCTCACGCAGCGCTCTTTTTAATACCGCTTTGGTAAGAAATAAAACCCTCCAGCGCTTTATCACGGGCTCACAGCGTGACGACACACTTGGACGCTCTCACGCGCTCCCGGGACCGGAAGTAAACACGACCCAGAGCTACATTAACACTTGACTGGCACAGAGTAGAAATACTTCAGAATCAGGGAGTCAGAAACCCAACAGCTGATAACTAATATCAGTAATGTCAATAAATCTTCAGAATGAACATTCAAACCAAATATTATATACATTCAAAGCAAATAATCATTATATACAGAACCTCATTAACATTAAACAGTTCAAGTGTCCGTGTGGGTTTCCTCAGGGTTCTGCGGTTTCCTCCACCTCACTACACATGCTGCTCAGTGCACTTGCTGCTAAACTGGTGTGTGTGTGTGTGTGTGTGTGTGTGTGTGTGTGTGTGTGTGTGTGTGTGTGTGCACCTATGTGTGTGTGTCTGTGTCTGTCTCTGTCTGTGTGTCTGTGTCTGTCTCTGTCTGTGTGTATGTGTGTGTGTCTGTGTGTGTCTGTCTCTATGTGTGTGTGTGTGTGTGTGTGTGTGTGTGTGTGTGTGCGCGTGTGTGTGTGTGTGTCTCTCTATGTGTGTGTGTCTGTGTCTGTTTGTGTGTGTGTGTGTGTCTGTGTGTGTGTGTGTGTGTGTGTGTGTGTGTGTGTGTGTGTGTGTGTGTGTGTGTGTGTGTGTGGTGCCCTGTAATGTACTGGGGTATATTCCCACCTCACACCCAGTATTCCCAGGATAAGCTCCAGATTCACCAGAATGAATGAATGAATGAATGAATGAATGGATAGATGGATGAATGGATAGATGGATAGATGAATGAATGGATAGATGGATGGATGGATGAATAAGTCTTTGAACAGCATGTTATGCAAGGCACTGCAAAGGCTGCGAGTGTTGTTTGGAGTTTGACTCACAGTGCTGGAAGGGTGAAAATGTTTGCGCCCCCATACCTCTGGCTTGTTCACTGGGGATCTGAACGTACTGTAAGTCTACATCCGGATTGTTGCTGCTTTGTGACAATGTCCATGTTAAAGCTCCGTATAAATAAAACTGCACTGAATTATTTAAACCAACAAGGCATTTGGGGTTTACGTATAAGTCTTCTTCATCTTATCATAAGTAACAAAGATGATTAAAAGTGTTTGTTGAAATATTATTGGTGACCCAGATTTTAGATAGATTTGGGAATGTGATGTAAATATGGACTTTAGGGAATTAGGGATTGTTGGGAATCTCTCTGGCCTTTTTTTCCCCCCATTTTATTTCCCTCTCATTTTCCCCAATCACTTTAACATCTTTTTTATTTTTATTTCTTTCTCCATCTGTGTGAAAGCTCATTATGTACTTCCACTTCAGGTCACATGCAAGTCACTTTCTTTTTTTTCCCCGTTCCTCATTGTCTCTTAACCGCTCGCAGCACTCTGCCAGTGGGTCTGAACCTTTTTATGTCTTAAATAACAGTTGGATGTGTGCTGAGTGTTTTGAAGTGACTAGATTCTTTAATGAGGCGCATTATAATGAAATAAGCAGAGCGTGTCAAGGGGGATGCAAACTCTTCGACTTGCTAATGATGAACGCTGAATGGAGACTCAGCTGCTTTAAAATGTAAGTCAAATGTGAACAGAGTGTCAGCTGGGAAAGAAAAATGAAATGCACGTGGAGTACCTGGAATTTAGCACCAAGATGTCCATCATCATAATAATCATAACATAATAATGGAGTAAATATACAGTATAATTATTACACGTTATTCTGAAATATAATGTATAAAAGTGGCTCTTCAGTGCTGTTTATCAATGTGAAATGAAAGGAGTCTGTTTCTTCCTTCCCTCATCCATTCTTCCATCCATTTATTTGGTTTTTGTTCTCTTGTTTGTTTGTTTATTTGTTTATTCATCCAACCACCCATGCAGCTGTTTGTTTATTTATTTATTTATTTATCCATCCATCCATCCATCCATCCATCCATGCAGGTGTCAATTTATTTATTCATCTATCCAGCTATCTATTTCCGTATGTGTTTCATCGATCCATTTATTTATTTATTTATCCATCCATCCATCCATCCATCCATCCATCCATCCTTTCTAATTTTTTAAATTCATTCATTCATTCATTTGCGGCTATCTTCTTCTTTCGGCTTTTCCCTTCAGGGGTCTCCACAGCGAATCATCACTCTCCACCTATCCCTATCTTCTGC
>JAKKZN010000010.1:23915099-23926938 GCA_033441825.1 Pangasius elongatus
TTGAATAAAATCTCCAGGCTACTAACGGAACTTTTATAAGATTTTAATCAGTGAATTAGAGAATGAATAACACCAAATCGTACCATGCTAAACTGAACTAAACAATTCATGTATAAAAGATGGTATTTTGGTGGAAACATCTTCAGACTGAATGAGTAATAATGAATAATTAAAGGAGAAAAATAATCTACAAGGTTTAATACAGAAAAAAAAAACTCTTTATCTCTCAGTACTAAAAGCAAAAAAAAAAAAAAAAGATAAACTCTGACCTCATCTGAAAGGTTCAGGAGCTTCTTAGATTACCTCTCTGTGCTCTAAAACTCAATCACAGGAGCTTTTGTCACACTCGAATGTGCGGCGACAGAGTGAAGAGGGCCACAGTGACCTTTATACAATAGCCAGCGCTCCAAAATATGAACCGCCGAGCTTAACAGCACAGTATGAAACCCGTTCTTTTTCTCAAGCCACAATTGCATTCACCGGCTGGATTAGTGTCTGCCCTGCAGTCAACCGGCAAAAACATCGGCTTGTGATTTCAACCCAATTCAAGCGCTGCACCTGGTCGTGTGGGGGGGTGGGATGGGATGGGATGGTGTCATCCATCGTCCTGGAGGAGAGAGACGAGAAGCAGCAGGGTTTCTTTCTCGACGAGGTCTGATGGCATCACGGAGGTCCCAGCGTAAACATTCCTGCACTTCATCACCAAATCCGGCTTTTAGTTCCTCTTTGAAACAGTTCCTTTTTTTTCTTTTTTTTATATATTTACAACAAAGTGCGTGCGTGTGAAATCCTCGTAACAAATCCCGTAGTATACACAGTCCATGCATGTACATACAGTGATTTATACACGCGTACACTGTCCATGCTCATACACGGATTATACAAAAGTACTTATTATACAAGATGGATGGACTTCTTTTTCTCCAGGCTGTGTATATATATATATATATATATATATATATATATATATATTGGAGAAATAAGCTGCTGTCTCGCACACGTGTGAATAAATGGTGTGAGCACCTTGCTTACGTCGTGCCGATATTAAATCACAGCGTGGCACAGGTCAAGCAGAAAGACGGCTGGAGCAGTGATGGAGTTTCAGAATGAGCCACAGGATACGTTTCCCACGTTGCAAAGAGGTTACATTAATTAATTAAAGACTGCTTAAGTCGAAATTAATGACTGACTAATGAGTTTTTTGGGCATAAGATTGTGTTTTGTAAGGAATAAAACACTGTGGCGTTGTGCTGTTATAGAAAAATAATCAACACTGAGATGGTGTGATGCAGCAGAGTGACTGAGAAGCCTGAAGGAATATTTTCCCGTCCCAGCACGTCCCGGAGCGTTTTCTTCTTCTTACAATATAGCAATTCGCCGGTGATTACAATTTCGTAACTCCTCTGTCCTGAAGATGACGTTACAGTCACAATGCGCTGACACTGGAGACTCCTTCTGTAAATGTGAAATAAATGCGTCCTTACAGAAAGATTCACCACATCAACAATGCTGAAAAATCGGTTTACGAGTCCCTGTGAACGAGCTGCTACTATAGGAAGGATAACGTATTACAACGAGTGCATTCATATAAACCTGGAACTATGGTCAGAGCTGCTGTTATAGAGAATCAATCAACGCCACTTGACCAATCAGAATCCAGATTCAGCAGCACTGTGGTATAAAGACTTTCTCACAAATGCACTATGGACCAGTGTTAAATTTCATTACTGTTTATACTGCCTTAAGTAAAATATCATCAGTGTATATATATATATAATAGAAAGTAAGCTCGAAATGTCTTGAAGAGACACAAAAAGGAACATTTTTAAAGACAATATTTAAATCACGGTGACTCTTGAGAGATTACTGTAGCCTTATTAAAAGTTTTTGAACCTCTGGAGTTTAGGTTTTATTACAGTTTAATTACTTTTATTGCCACAGTCCAAGCAAAATAACACTGTATGGCGATTAAAGAAGGGAAGTGAAATCATTAAGGAGCTTATTAAACGCTACCTGTCTCTTTCTAATGTGATTTTATTATGTGTGTTTTATATATTAAAGGCCGGCACATTTTGAAGTATTCATTAAACTTATAGATTAAGGACTCGTACAAGACTGTCATTAACTATAAAGCAAATATCCAGTGTGGCTCAGTGAAGTATCAACTAATTCTAATATACATGCTAACTATAGCTAGTTAAAGTGATGAGTTAATTATAATGTACAAGTTCACTGTATCTGGTTAGAGGGATGAGATTTGATCTAGATTGTTCCAGTGAAATAGTCATTACGTAGTAATATTTCTCGAGTTACCAAATAAACCTTCTTGATACTCTGAAATGTAAAAATCTAAGAATCTAAAATGGGATAATTCCAAAAAAAAAAAAATGCACGTCAATCTTTGATCCATGGGCGACGTCGGTTCTCCAACCTAATTGGTCAGCAGAGTGATTTTGGCCGCCTTTCCGTGACCTTCACAAACAGTGCGACCAGACGAAGAGCAAACGGACAGGTGGAAAGGCAGATAAACAGACGGGGCAGAGAGAAAGACGGACATCTGAACACGTTTTCAGATTGGTCAGGGTATGGCTGCGTGTTCGTCTTCTCATTCTCGCCACAACCCGCATCACGGCTCTGTAAATCAGCACCACGTGTGTGACGGACTTGTGGCAAACCATGCAGCTAGAACATGCCCAGTGACTTCAAATCTCCAACCACGTGTACGAGTCGCGGGCTAGCACGCTGAACGAGAACCTTCCTAACGCTGTGTAGAGCCAAGCTGATTTATTCCATATAATCATGAACCTCTTGCAGAAATGAAGACCAGCATAAGCATCAATCGGTTTTCATCCAAACCAGCTGTGTTTGTATCCGTTCCCTCCATTTTTCCGTTCCTCTGCTGAATACAATCCGCAAGTACAACTCCTGCATCACCAGCTTTCACTGTGTGCCATGCTGTTTATATTACTAACACACGCTTCATCGGCTTGAGTAAAAGGCCATCGTAAACACTGTATTTACACACCACATATATCTTATTAAAAATCTTTAAGAAAGTCATGTACGCTTGGGAATACCTCGAGGCACATTCCACACACATCCTTTCGCCGCAGTAATAATTCTGTCTCTTGATCTTAACACACAGTTGCACTGAAACTGTCAATCCGCTGAATAAGAGCTCTAATTTCGCTCAAGGTCAAAACGGTTACACCTCCAAAAAAAAAAAAAAAAATCTGAGCACTGCATTGTTCAAGGCTGTCCTGAATAACTCTGTAAGGCAAAGAATGGAAAAGAGAGAGCGAGAGAGCGAGAGAGCGAGAGAGCGAGAGAGAGAGATGATGAAGAGTTTCAGATTCAATTTCAGGTTCAGGTTTATGTTACTCTGCTCGTTTCTATGGTAACAGCTCATTCACAGGAACTTGTACAGCAGATACTCCATATAAAAAACAAAATTGAAAAATTGAAAAAAATGTATGGAAGGAGTCTCCAGTGTCAGTGCTTTGTAACAGTCAGAGGTAAAGCTGTAACTTTTCAGACGTCTTCAGGACGGAGGAGTTTAACATGACAGGCTGTGGGTTTTTTGGTTGTTTTTTTTTTTTGTTGTCGTCTCAGTAACTGTATGAGAAAGGGGGAAAAAAGAGGCTGGTGTTAAAAGGATGAGAAAAAATGGTAATATCGATTATAATATCCTCATTGTTTTTAACACATTCCCGTTAGAGCTGTCGTTTCTGTATTTATTTCTATACATCTTGTGTTAAAGTGAACTGAGAGCTCTATTCAAGTGCTAGAATTGTTTCACTAATCATTAGGTTAGATACTTTGGGTAACAGGTAAACACACACAGTGTACAAATATGAGAAGGTTAAACAAAGCAATGTTGAAAAAAGTACCCACTTTAATATCTTTTTAGAGTATATTCACACTTATTACTCAGTAGACCACTGGAACCTGTACAAAATACCAAAAACATCCACAATACTTCATCTTTAATCTTCATCTCTTTGTGAGTAATATCTACTCAGAGTAGACAAGGAGCTTTTTTATGTTTTTTTCGTGCACCACTACCATCCACATAAACATGATGTCCAGTCACCTGTCAATCATGGTACATTTCTTTTGGGGCGTGGCTTTGGAGTGAACACTAAGAAGTGGAGCTGTACGTGGATTTCGAGCTTCGGCTAACTTGTACCAAACTTGCTGACGGCACCTTTAATCTCCTGGGTTTCTATCAGATCAGATCTCATCCTGGACTGCAGGGAAAGTAGTTAAGTATTGTGAAATGCTGCCCTCGTGTGGATTTCAGTTGGTTTTGTGCTATTTTAAGTCAATGACTCAGCAAGTAATCTACCACTAAATGAAGCATTTTTCTCCATGGCTAGGTGAAACAAGGCTGTAATAAGCTGTACTCTTCTCAAACAGAGCCTGTTTTAGCAGTGTACTCCTAATGTATAAAAAGTACATTGTCCTCTTTTATGGGCTCAACCTCTCGTTAGGATGGGGGGAATAAAAGAGAAGATATTTTAGATGGAGACATCTCCAAAGTGAAATGAAAGCTTCAAAGATCTGAAGGGTCAGCTTGCTCCTCGCTGCAGTGTAAAGCCGGTTCTCTGCTCCGAATCGCTCGGAAGAACTGCTGAATGAGGCGTACTGACTCTGTTCTAAAGACAAAATGGGAATTAATGGGACTGACAAAACCTTTTAAAACCACAGAGGAACTGCGGGAATTAAAACGCGCTGAAAGTCATGTTTCCTCAGAAATGAAAACTGGGATCACTGTAATTCTTTGGTCTGGTTAATGTGACTTATCAGAGCAGGGCCCTGGGATTCTGCTCTGGTTTCATCATTGCTCCTCTAATTATTATTGCTTTTACTAAATATACTATAAGTGTTTATGTTCATTCGTGTCTGCTAATTAAGCCTCAAGTCTGTGCATGCTTCAGCTTGATTGGTGGGGGGGTTGAGGATATAGCCCGAGTAAACACTATCATTTTTCTCAGACAGTTTTAGATTAATTAGCAGGAAGCTGAAAGCACCGAAGCGCCAGTCAAAGCAGCAGCACTGAACCTGTTTGTTAGGTGTGTTACGCAAAGCCTCATCCTCTGGCTGGATCTGTTTAGTGCTCCAAATATCTGTATCTGGATCTGGATTCAAATCCAAAGTGGGTGTGGTCTAAATATGAACCCTACCACTCTGACACCAGAAACACTGAAAAAAATGTAGAAATGTCATCAGTGTCAGCAAGGTGTGTGAATTTGTGCCTCTGAACCGCAACACCTCATTGCCACATCACTCTAGTTCATAACCGACCTCAACTAAAGATGTGCATGGGCCTGTTTTTATAATCCCGCTCATGCCGTTTTTATTTCTCACTGTACTTACCCGGGATATTTTCTAACCAGTGTAGTTGGTTGTTTCCTACAATATAAACAAGCTTGTAGCTTAATTGAAAACAGCACGACCCTGACCAGGCACTTACTAAGGATGAAGGAATGAACGCTGTAAATGCACAGTGCAGCACCCATGAGCTTAATATCTGACTGCGTGAAAGTGGAAACCTGCGTCGGACCCGGCCCGATTTATACGCAAATCACAAATGACTTCACTATTTAGTTGCTGGATATCTCTCTCCTACTTTTTCCCCTCCTTCTCTCTGTCTTGTCTCGTACCTGCTCTGTATTTACCCAATTGAGCGTATCTGTAACTCTATAATTAACAAGAAAGTACTGGTGCAGCAAAGGACCTGGGAATTGGGTCTGCGAACGTTTGCATTCAGATGGAAATAACTCTGCTTCACGCTGTACCATGAGGAAATCACCTGAACGTACCATCACAATACAACTGATCAAGAATCCAAGCGCAATATCTGCAGTTTCCAAAACATTTTCCACGTTTCATGGATTTATACAAATCAGGACATGATTCCTTGATACACAAATGCATCAGTCCTGTCGACAAGTCTCAGACTGCTGGGTTATTTTTGTTTATTTTATTTAAAAATAAAAAAAGGTCTGAGAGTGTCTTTCCATGAGATAATCACAGCCTTCAAGAGCAAAATGTCAAAAAGTCACACATTCGGATATCAGAGTTTATCCAAATCAGCTCGGAGCGAACATTCTCTCATTTCAGCAGCTCTAATGAATGAGTAATCAGCAGACAATCAGACGCACAATTAACCAATCTTATAAAATTGTTTGAGAACAATGATGATAATTATCCTAACTATTAGTACAACTGCACAATTACAGGAAATAAAGAGCTTGTTTTGTCCATGACATAATGCTTTAAATGATTTTTTTTTATTAATATAAAAAAGGCTATCCAACACTTTTTTTTATTTATTTATTTATTTTTTTTATTTTACCTCCTCTGCAATAACAAAATTTTGTTATAAACTTGAGTTAAAAATGTTGACCAATTGGGACCAAAAAACTACCAGGAAAAACTTCAAATGTCAAAAGCACTAAAAGAAAAATGACCAGATAAGAGTCTGAAATGTGGACCAAAGGTTATCAGTTGGAAAATAAAAATAAAAAAAAAAAAACCCTCACATGCTGGTCACTGCAAACACTGAACCCTAAAAAATCATAATTACACACACAAAAAAAAACACACCTACAGAAAGTCTAATAGTGCAACAGTCCCAGAGATTTCGAACATGTTATAGTGATGTTAGTAAACACAAATGACATTATTCAGTTCCATGATATTAACATAAATATAACAATACAGTAGATCTTTTATCCCAAACATCAACACTGGCATTAAGACCTGGGAAAGAACAAAAGGCAAAATGAATCGCAGCGAGAATAAGACGCAATCAGTTTGGCCTGAATTTCTCACTTTATAAACTAGCACTTTTCAGTGTTGCGGTAAAAATAGAAGATCAGTAAAATATAGCGGGTGTCTTAATGATGTCCATGTAAACAGAGCTTTCAGACATGACTTCTGGGTCACTGTACCGATCTCCATCCAAACGTGTGCATGCTCGTGTGGTGATACGGGGAAGCATTCAGTGTGTTGGCTTTTTCCAAACGCTCCTTAATGATCACAACATAAAACTGTTAAGATGTGAATTAGAGATTCTGCGCATTGTGTTGTGGCTGGGTGTCTTGTTGCAGGATACAAAATATTTCATCTTTAACTCGTTAAATCATCTCCAGCTCTGTGTGTGTGGCTTAATAAGAGACTCAGACTCAGCAGCATTTTATCACCTTGTGGCATTGTAACTCCTCCATAAGCATAAAGCAAGAGCCTTATGCTTCTGTGTTTAACGTGAAAGAGAGCAGTGAGAAGAATCCTGGATATGGCTATAAGAAATGAATCACAGACGGGGTGATGTGAGGAAGAGGAGTCACTTTCCCCACTATGAGTTCATTATTTTCCCACAACAGCACGTCCCCAAGCGTTTCATTCCGTCACTGTCAACACTTTAGATTTGTTTCTCCGTTTATAATTACACTTAATGTTGTGGAACGGCCACAATCCAGATGTTTTCAAGATTCTTTTCTGAGATTTTGCATTTCTGGACAGATTTCTTTTCAAAGGTAATGAGATGTGGTGTGTGAGAATGAGGGAATGTATAAAGAGAAGTGTTTGGGGTCTTACTCCAGTAACAGAATGTAGCCGTGTCCTCAGCCCTGAAAATGAGCGTGCTCTACACTGATCACCACTTGTTATATAGATTTAAAGAAATTATAATTCATCCATGGCAACTTGTGTAAATCTCAAAGATGGACTGAAAATAGTGATATCACGTAATGACATCAATCTGGGACGGAATTCAAGTTTAACCAGAATTTTCTTTTCCCTTTTTCTGTGCAGATTGCAGATTGCAGCTCTCTCCGAATCACGTCCTCAGACTGAGTTCCTCGAGTTCCTCGCTGCTTCTCAAGACCAAACCATAAAGAATCGTGTATTAAAAGCCACGAGCCAATCTTGGACGCACCGATCAGCTTTGTCAAAGCCGTTAACTCTTGTACTGGTAAGTAGTAGGATTAGTTAAATTAGTTAAATCTTCACAGCACAAAGTGAAGCTCAAACATAGTGTGTGTTTTTCCTCCTGTAATTCAAACAGTACTGTACAAACATCTGAGCTGCAGGTGAAGAAATTCAGTAACACTTTACTTTAAGGTTCCTTGATGAAATAATATCGAAATATATATTTCAGTAATATTGTGATATTTGTATTTAATATTTGACCATTTCTCCCTAAACGATTGGAAGCGATTGGAAGCGATGTGGCCGTTCAGAGCGCTCGCGTGCAGAGCTGGGCAATACGACCATATAATGTCCATCTACATGTCTCACTGCACTTTTCTGAGGTATTGTGTACATCATTATACCTTTATATTCATTTTTAAAAAAAATAAACACAAACTGACCGGAAGCAGGTACAGAAATTTACAATTTTTTATTCTAAATTCATCAGCTAAGTTTTAAAGCGTAAAATATTAAAAATTATTACAGATTACACTTTTCCCCCCTCTTTTCCGGTGTTATACACTTAATTTTTAATTTATTATTATTTAAGTTAAGTTTTTAAATGTAATATTGCTGGGAACATGTTTTTAAAATCATGCTATAATTTAATTTCAGCTTCTTCATGTGGATTTTTGTCCCATCAAACGTCAGTTAATGCACGTGTTCAGATTACTGGCAGTTTATTAATGCTGAAATTTACCACAGTGCCGTTAGTGATAGATTATCATTTCTATAGTAACAGCTCACTGACGGGGATTTTGTACAGAGGACCTGCCACATAAACGGATTTTTTTTTTCCGTCGATATGACGTTTTCTGAAAGGAGTCTCCAGTGTTAGAGCTTTGTAACAGTCAGAGGTACAGCTGTAAGTTTACATTTTTGTGAAATCTTCAGGACAGAGGAGATTACGCTTTGTGGTTTCTCGATAATGTGACAAGCTGCGTTTTATTTCTTAAGGTCAAGAGAGCGGAGAAGAGAGACTGGTGAAGGAACGACTGTGGTGATGATTTAAAAAAAAAAAATAATAATAATAATCAACTTCAGGTGCTAACGGTAACTTTCGTCATACCTCTCTGTCGATTATTTTCCTGTAATGGAATGACACTGAATGTCTTATTCCTCACCTAATGTAGTAAATAATGTTAGTCGAGGAACCCTTATGGTAATGTGATGGCTTTGCAAGACTAAATTTGGCGTTTAAACTATATATAGGTAGGGTGCCAAGATTTTTGTACAGTACTGTAAATCGTGTAGGCTCTATCTTTTGCTGTGAGAAAGATCTGAACATAGACTCGGTTGTCCTGAAAGGTTAGTGTGTCCTGAACCCAAGGCTTGAAGCTGAGCTGACTAACCTGTCGTCGTTGTTGTAGTAGTAACATGTACAACTCTTCTTCCCAGTTTCACTTGTGGTTCATTCCGAAAGTTTTCACAAAGTCATTTATATCAAATATGTACAAAAATCCTCATCTCAGAAAAATCCCATGCTGTCCTTTTTATTTTAGCATCATAGTTCAGTGTTTCCCATCGTTCAAAGTGCAACTTTTAACCCAAAATAGGTGAAGGTGAAAGAGGAGAGCTCCCTCGTCACTGCTGAGCGCACCGCCCTGCCTCCTCCTGGTTCTCCTTCGTTCCCTCGTTCTTCTGCTCCATCTCCACCTACAGCAGAACACAAGTGTGGAAAAAGGAGATGTAATGATGCACAGCACCCACCAGAGGGCAGTCAAATCCTGCAAAACGGTGAGTGTTAAGCTCAAACACTCAGTCCACAAGTTTAATACGTATGTTTGGTGACTATTTAGAAACTAATTACAACACCTTGCTGCTATATCTTCAGATGAGGAGGTTTTTTTTATAGGATGAAACCGTTCGATGAATAAGAGACTGCTAAATGAAATCAAGGCTGTGATTTTGGGGCGCAGACACGGTGTTATGACTGGAGTCACATGATCTCGTGGTATTCCAAGTAACGAGAAAAGTGAAACAAAGAACATTGGTTCAAGTTTCTGTTTTTAATATCAGCTATTTATTTCACTACAAGATAAAGTAGTTCCACAGCAAAGGCCTTGTTGCTAAGCAACACAGTATCTATTGTTAAAGTTTTTTTTTCCTCTATAGGAGAAGTGCTGCCTGGACCACTTTATGCATCGATACAAAAAGTAGCTCACAAGGCATGCACACTGTAACCATGGCAACATAGATACTTCTGTCCATGGTCAAATAGTTTTAAGATATTGATAAAAATTTAAATACAAAATCAGTTGCTAAATTTGGTTCTCTTACTGGCGCTCTCGTCATTTAAACAATGTATACACGTGTGTAATCACTGATGCGGTGAAATTTTTTTTTAAAGGAGGCGTTCATTTAACAAACAATCATGGAAGGAGTCGTCAGTGTGAGCACTTTAACAGTTAAAACATTAGCGTTTCCGATGTTTTCAGGACAAAGGAGTTTACAGAGCGAGTCTGGTGAGGGAATGACCGTTTATTACAGCTATACTATAACCAGATAAAGGTATTCAAGAACGTGTTAGTTTTTAGTTCCTCTTAACTTCAGTTGGTGCTGAACACCATTTTGAGATTCAGCCATTAAAAATGTACGACTCTGGGTTTGTGTGTCCCATGCCCATTGGTTCACCCTGTGACTGACTGTAGTCTTTTACTACTCATCACCTGATAACCTGCTGATTCTCCTCTTACTTTCACAGGTAGAGATGTGCGACTGATGTACACACTCGACCACGATATGGATTTGACGTCACTGCATCCAGAAGCTCATCCCTCACTGACCCCCTGCATCCCTCAGAGGACCACGTGCTGCTATGACCACTACAGACCCTTTCTCCCTCCCTCCCCAGGCCAGAGCAGTGTAAGTGAGCGAGTCTTCCTCAACCTCCACGCAGTTTCTAAAGCCCTCCTGTGAAGAGGAGCCGTTTTTACTACGGCTGATGAGCTGGAATGGGAGCAGATGTTTGTGGGCGAGGACTCTAGCCACCTTAATGACATGTTTGGATTGCAGCAGGGAAAACAGCTTTGGCAGCTGAGACAGCAGGGCGCTGGAGGGTGACTGGCCGTATTTCAGTGACTGTCAAATGGCTGATGATCTTTAGCAGGAAGTGGTTCGTTCCCAAAAGGCACACGCATCACTCAAACGCAGCCGAACTACACACTGGGTTTGCGTAGATTCGTGTGCAGAGCAGTATCAGAGCGTAGTCATTCAAAACGAGATCAAGGTGCTGTGAATTACACAGTCAAAGGTATTCACGAGGGGGCAGAGAAAGTGTGACTGCGAGCACTGAGACCTGCACTTCCAAGTTCATTTTTAAGACTTTGTGTGTGTGTGGGGTGGGGTGGGTGTGTGTGTGTGGGGCGGGTGGGGGGCTGGGGTGTGTGTGTGGGGGGGTGTGTGTGGGGGAGGGAGACAGGGGACTATCAAAAATTCCCCTTTCTTCTGAAAACACAGACCTTGATGTATGTAAATGGAGGAGGGAGAGCGATCACATTTAAAATGACATTTGTTAGCTACAGCTACGCACATAGCTGATGTATGTAGACTAACATTAGGCCATCAGGTTTATTTGTATACAGATATACACTCCCCCTCCACTTTTATAGGAACACCTGCTCACTTATGCAGTTATCCAAACATTCAATCACGTGGCAGCAGCACCGTGTATAATATCATGCAGCTAGAGGTCAAGCTCTCCAGGTAATGTTCACGTCCAACATCAGCATGGGGAAAAGTGTCACACTTTTCTTCTGATGTCTGACGTGAATATTAACTGAAACTCTTGGCCTTTATCTGAATGATTTTATGCATCGTGCTGCTGCCACGTGATTGAATAACTGCAGGTGCTCCTATA
>JAKKZN010000010.1:23933862-23949014 GCA_033441825.1 Pangasius elongatus
TGCGCGCTCACCCCACTCTCCTCTATTTCTATTCATCAGTCTTTAATCCTATACTACCTGCCTCCACAAGCACCCTGCCACACACGCACGCACACACACACACACACACACACGCACGCCTAGGGATTAAGGCTAGGTTTTGCTGCATTCAGAACGGACATTATTCTGTCTCTGCTCTGGTGATGAGATTTTAAGATTATCAAGGAAGCATGTTGGGCAGTAGCATCACACGCACGCACGCACGCACAAGAAGTGTAAACCTAGCACTCGAGTCTTTGTTCTTAAAAATCAAGCAGTTTATAATTTGATAAAATATATATAACTGGGTAGTGGAGCTGCTTTGATCATCGCTACCATTGTGATTTCAAACTCTGTCACCCAACCAATCAGGCTGCAAGTTATAGAGAGACTAAAAATAACAAGGTGGATTTCTGGGACATTCACCTGTACGTGATGTGACGTCCCACTTGAACTGTGGCCGCATCCAGTCAAGTCCTTGTTCGCCGAGTATCATAGTCCTAAAAAGACGGAGGTTTCGATGTCGCCTCTACTCGTTGGAGCAGTAGTGGTCTCTTACACCGATCTTTATTTCATCTGCATTTCTGAGAATCATGAAGCTACTCTACAGTGAGTGCTAGTGAGGACTGGGAAGCTCGTCTTTCCACAGAAAAGGCAGAGTCATGTGTGCAGGAGTCTCCAGACATGGATTTATACGGGTCAGAGGTCAAAGAGAGACAGAAAACATCTCACATGTGCAGCAAGACAAACTCTAACCTCTACGTCAACACTACCTGCAACTGATCACGATCACAGCTACCGGATTTCAGATGCTCTTTATACACGCAACGGATTTACAGAAATGTACAGAACTACTGCAAAACTTCATGCACAGTGTGGTTAAAAATCCAGTCACGCTCACTCTCCTCACCGTGCTCCAGTTACAGCGTGCGTGTGTGTGTGTGTGTGTGTGTGTGTGTGTGTGTGTGTGTGTGTGTGAGAGAGAGTGTGTAAGAGGAAACAGCTGGACGTCTACAAGCCTTTATGTGTCCCATGAGCCATCCCAGCACAGAGCTGAGTATTTCTGCATTACGAGAGGCGATGTGTTGTCGTGTCGACGTAGTTATGTCACGTGTGTGTGTGTGTGTGTGTGTCACACACACACACACACACACACTTGCACTTTCACACCCAATACCACACATTCATTCAGAACACACACACACCACCTTGGTCACACAGAGTGAAGAGAGACACACAAGACAGAAATAAGATGCAGACACACAGGACACATGTGCTGTTGCCCAGATGTGCATGGTGACACGTACATCATGGGGGACGCCATCTTGTACAACAAAACAAAATCCAAACAAGCCCCGAGTCTAATTCAAACGAGATCTGAGTCATATTCAAACAAACTCAGAGTCATATATAAATGAATTCAACGATTCAAACGAGCACTGCGTCAAATTCAAATAATCTCTGAGTAATACACAGATGAGCTCCAAGTCATATACAAAAAAATCAGAATCATACAAATAAGCCCCACATACATTTAATTAAGATTCAGATCCCTTTAGTCTGTGACTGTAAACTAGTCTCATTTGAATTTGACTGATTTGATACAAAGAGCTCCTAGTGAAACTCAAATAAGCCCCGAGTCAAACTCCAATCTCTGATTCGACGTCTGAGGGATTCAACCGCGTTCAATTATCAAAGGTTTCATATAATGTCAACAATATCAAATAAACGTTTCCTTAAAATTTGATTTTGTGGCTTAACAAAATGTGAGCAAAGATTTAGACGTGTATTATTAAAAGGATTTTGAGTGAGATAACCCATCATCATTTAACACATAGCTTCTTTAATTTAGCACTAGACTAACATCCAACTCCAATCTTGGCTGATTCGAGTAATTTGGAGTAACGGGGACATTTGTGTAAGATTTTTGCACTAAAATGTTTCTTTAAGTGAATAAATTGGGACTTTGAAAGCTTCCATAAAGCTCGTAGCTAGTATGACTGTCATTTTTCATACGACAATGTACCACACACATATTTGTCCCACACAAATTTTATGTTATCTGAACATCAGCAAAAGTCAACGATCTCACACACACACACACACACACACACACACACACACCCACACACCCCTCTGCTGCTGTCAACTTCATTACTGTAGCATAGAGATTTTAAAAAAATATAACAATAACAACTAATACAGTAAATTCAATATATTCCATTTTCTCAAGGTCACTTTCAGCAGTGATGTCTCAGTGTTCCAGGAGAAGGAACGACTCCGACTGTGTTTTAATAAATAAAACTTGTCAAAGCGCCTCGCCCGTCTCCCGTCTCCATAGAAACTCTGTTCTGAGCGAGCGCATGCCGGGCGGCTGAGGTGAGCGCAGATGGATCGGTGCTCTGCGCTAACGGCTCTGTGGTGAATTACCTCTGCGCGCGAGAGCGAGATTTCTGACTGCAATCAGCACAGCGCTGCTCCACGGCGCTCATTACTCACCCGAGCGGCGCGTCTGAGGAACACCTGTCAGGGGGCCAGCAGAATTTGTGCTTCCCAGATCATCCATCATTTTTACATCGAGCTGACGGCCTTCTCTCCGGCCCTGCCTGGCAGCTTCACTCACACTTTTACTTCACCTCGGTGCCAGCGGTTCTCTCCAGCCTTAGGGGCTTTAGAAGGAAGAATCGTGACGCGGTGTTGGCAAACACTCGGCTCACACACCCAGGGAGTGGCTCCGAGTCACAGAGAGGTCACAGCATGATAAGAGATCTCCGACTGGAGCTCAGTCAGTTACGACCCTGAAAGTGGATTATTTTCCAACAACAGCTTGTACTTTTACAAAGAGCCGACACCGAAGATTCATCCATAAAACGTTAAACATCTCCTTACAGAAATGTTCTCCACATGAACAATTACTCAAGCTTTTTAAATCCATTTATGTGGCGCGTCCGGCGTACAAGTCCCCGTGAATGTGCTGTCACTATAGAAACGATAACGTATGAGCACGAGCGCATTAATATAAACATATGATTTGGAGCTGCACTACTGTCAGAGCTGCTGTCTGTAACATTAACTAAACACCTTCTGACCAATCAGAGTTGAGAATTCAACAGTTCTGTGGTTCTCAAAGTGAGTCCCTGAAGCATAGCCGGGGGTCCGTGACTTTTTTCATTTATTTTGTGTTGGAGTTGGAAAGCACAGCACACATTACTAAAGTTATTATATTTATGGGTTCAAGCACCAAAGTCGACTCAGAACTAATGTGTTCAGGAATAGGAAGCTTTATGGCACTTTATAACGTTTTAAATAACGTTAATGAAACAAATGGGGTCAGTGAAATTTATTTTACAATTAAAGGGCTCCCTGGGTACAAAAAGTTTGAAAACCCCTTTGTTGATGAAGGTTTTTACTGTAGTGAGGCCAGGAGGAATGTGCTCGCGTTAATG
Organism: Pangasius elongatus; assembly: GCA_033441825.1. NCBI lineage: Eukaryota > Metazoa > Chordata > Actinopteri > Siluriformes > Pangasiidae > Pangasius > Pangasius elongatus. The sequence goes on from JAKKZN010000010.1 coordinate 23,937,327, forward strand.
TTTTTCTCACTCAGCCTTTTACCAACAAGCTTGGCTATTTTAACTGAAAGGCACGACCATGTTGAGTGCTGCACTTCTGGTTGTACTCACGGGGTGAGTGTGGAGGGGAAGTGCTGTGACTCGGAGGTTCCTCGGTGCTGAGAGACAGGAGGTCACAGGACGAGGCGTCCATGCTCGCTGAGCTCAGCTCCTCAGACGGCGCACCCTCAGAGGCAGGAGCTGAGCTCCAGAAACTGGCTGAGGAACACACACTGTGTCTGAGACCTGAAACACACACCGTGGGCGAGACTTAGAAAGATCATACTCAAGTTTGGAAGAGGAAGGAACGCTTTAGTATGTAGATATAAATAAATAAATAAACAAACATATAAATGTTTTTTTGGGTTTCGGTTTCTCGTCATAGCTCCAGAACCAGGCAATATTTTACTCAAGCACAACATCCTCTGTGCTTTTGCTATAAAATGTAAAGGATTTGACCAAAGAGTCTAATTTTAAAAAAAGTAATTAACAAAATTGTCAAAAATGATAAATGTACAGCATTTTGGATTGTAGTTTATTCTCATAAGTTTCAACCTTCTACCATAAGATTTTATTAAAAGGTGTCTGGGGTGGAATAAAACTCTCCATGTCATGCTGTTTTAGGAAAACAAGCAACGGCGAGGTGGTGTGATTGAGTGGAGTTACTACTATTTTCAAATAACTGCATGCCACAGGGTGACTTACTCTTCTTACATCACAGCAATGTTTCAATGATTACAACTCACTAGATTTTATCCGTTTATTGCTACATTTAATGTTGGAATGTATGAGAAACAAGTTAGTTCCTGTTTTCCCTTACGTTACAGCAGCTATAAACAGTCGTTCCCTCACCATCCTCTCTCTTGTAGAGAAAGAGAAAAAAAAAAAAAACCCACACAGCTTAAAATGTTACCAAGAAATCACAACTCAGAAACACTGGAGACTCCTTACCTAAGCTTTAAACAAATATCTCAAATGTATTTTTATATTTTTGCTATAGAAACGATAACATTAGAACGAGCGCGTTAGTATAAACCTGTGATTGTGATCTGCAGCTGCGCTACTGTCAGAGCTGCTGTTCTAGAGAATTAATCAACACCTTCTTACCAATCAGCAGCACCGTTAATGAACATGCGTCAGTCCATAACCCATCATTACAGAACGTGTCATATACACAAGCACAAAAACAGTACACGGGACCTGAAACGTGCGTGCTAAAGCCTTAGAGACCCTGCAACAGTGCACATGCTCGTGTGTGTGTGTGTGTGTGTGTGTGTGTTTCCATAACAAGCAGGTGCGATCATTGAATTACAAACAGAGACAATTAAATATTCACAGTGGGAGAAAGACGAGTGTTTCAGCAAACGGATTACACATCCCGGATGAGAGAGTGGAGCGTGTGCTGATGGGTATCGAGCCGATTAAACTGCAATCAATCAGCTCGGCGCTCTTAATTAGCACTGCTGTAAATGCCATCGCACGAGAGGACTTCTGTTCTGAATTACTGCGTAACAGAGCCTGATCTCCCAGCCTGGCTTTATTAACCGAGACAAATATTACACAGAAACTTCACAAACCAACACAGGCTCCGGTTGCCTTTTCATCGAAACAATAAATGACGCCTTTTCACAGAATCAAACCCTTGTGTGTTTCCCCTCTCGGTGCGGTTCTTCAGGCACAGCACAGCAATCACATTCGGGTCCTAGAGAAAATGAGCGAGGTGGTCTCGGACCACTTCTGAGTCAACTCACTAAGAAAGTGATCTGATTCTGAATCGACTCGACTGCAGGAAGCGAATCAAACATGCGACGTGCTTTGGGTTTGTAAGTCTGAGCTGTAGCCATGTGTTCTGGAGATTTGGACCAACAAACAAAGAAAATAATGCAGGTTGTGACACACACACACACACACACAATGTATTAAACTAGTTATTTATATAATTATCGAACCTTTATTTAGTGCTCCATGCTCAGGTCATTTTTCTGATTCCTTCATTCATTCATTTTTAAGACGCACACTTGATAAAGGTTTGGTACAGGTTTACTTTTCCTGTTGCTCTACTTCTGACCAATGAGGCTGTGCAAAGTCTGTCCCCAATACAAGACTGAATTAATTATAATCTGAATTTCAAGCAGAGCTACGTACTTTAAAGTCTTTTTTTTATAGCCAGGAGGCATTTTAAATGTGGCTTTAAATCCATCTGCCTCTTTGTGGGGTGTGTGATTTCTGTAGACCAATTTTACAGAAATTCCCAAATACAAATTGCAGTGCCACATCAATATCGGCACATAGATTTATTTCCTCACAAGGGAACAGAATCGAACGTAAAAGTCACTCTCCGATGCCATTATCTCTCGTCGACATTATCTCAAACGGATCATTTTTCCTCCGTAATCCGTGCTAATGGAATAATCACACGGCTCCTTTTGTTGCAGTTCCTCTTATAAAGCTTTAGCAGATGGAGTGATTTATAGAGGTCGCCATGGCAACGTGGCGTCTCTGGCATCCCACACTTGGGTAATTCGTGAGTGCTGTGGACGGCACGAGCGAGACCAACCTCTCAGCAACCTCTCGGCGCTGCTCCCATGATCAATACGCTGCGCTGTACAGGAAGGGATACAGCGCACAGCCAAACGGTTATCAAACATAACTCTCCAAAATAAAGCACTCCATGTCATGCTGTTACAGGGAAATAATCAACAACCGGGTGGTGCAGTGAAGCGCAGTTACTGTTCCCACACTGGAGTTCACTGCGTTTCCAAAAGAGTAAGTCCTTAAGGGTTTTATTCCTCTTATAAGACAACGGTTTGTCAAAGATTTCTTCTCATTAAACAATGGCATGTAGTACATTTTATCCAGTTACATTTAGATGTTGTGGACTACATGCAAAAAAAAACAAAACAAGTATTAACTACAGTGTAAGCTCATTACATAGGGTACATAATGGCTTCATAGGGCCTACACAATGCTCTATAATCACTACAGAATGAAGTCTGAGGTTCAGTCACTGAAAAAGCAACTCCAATAATTGCTTTTTTCTCCTGTAATATCACATAAACATACCATAAAGATAGCACGTGATTTTTCCTCCCCTAAAGGGTCTAAAGACTCTAGTGGGGGAAAAAAAAAAAGTCAAAGTATAACAAATGATCTAAAGTGATTTTTCCCCTTCAAAGACATGATGAATATATTCGGAGGCGACAGAGCCTGTTCTGTGTGTCAGACGAAGCCGTGGTGCTCCGCCAGGCTGCCGAGTGGCTCTGAGAGCACGGCGAACTGCAGCGCTCAGACAGCCGGAGCGTTCTCATTAACGCCACGCTGAGTTTATTTCTCCGCCTGCACTCGTTTCCAAACCGCCCGAGGGAAAAGTTATGGAGCATCACATCTTTCAAGACAAGCTACTGGACTACAGAGCATGAGAGTGCAGGATTTCTTTTAACTGCTTCATGACTTCTGCCTGAGTGTGTTTATAGATTGGACTGGAGATGTAAATTGTGCTTGTTTATGAAGAACAGGTCAATCCTGTTAATCTCAGATTAACCCTTTGAGGTGTAAACTGCAAACTGAAGAATTTCAGTAGTTAGCTGCACCTGATCGGACATTCACCTAAATCTAAAAATTTCCATAGGGTCTTTTTTTTGTTTTGTAAAAAAAAACTCTTATAGTAATGCTACAGTAATACAGAAACACAAAGCGAGTCATTTAATATACCACAAAAACGAACGTGTACTACATGAATTGCTGATTTGTATTATCAGTTATGCCACACTTCCATTCTTATATAAACTGTTATGCCTCAAGTTAGATTGTTTAATACACTTAAACTAAATATTCTGCTTTACATGTTTTCCACAGAGTAGTCTACACTAAGGAAGTCGCTGTTTTTTTTATATTTAACTAGAGATGCTAGTTGGGAGGGGCCAGTTTCAGCCATGACTGCCATTAAGACATTTTTGGCTAAAACTCAAGAAAATGGGTTCATGTGCAACACTCCAGAATTAGAGAATCAAGTACGAGTGAATGCTACTTTATTTTACTAGAGGAAAAAAAGGTAAAAAGGCAAAAGTTTTGAGGAAATGGGTTCAAATGAAATCCCACAGAATTAGAAAATCTATATAAGTAATAAGTATAAGATTGAGAAATATTTGTGCCTTTATTATACTGAAAAAAAATGTCTTCAAAGGCAAACATCCATATTTTGAAAGTTTAAAATTGCAAGTTTTACATTTAGTCACCTGACAGAAGTCAACAGAGGCACGTGGTTCCTGAGCGTTTTGGGCCGTTCAAATACTTAATATACACGTCGTATGAAAATGTAACACAGGTGCAAGCTTGCGTGTTTCAAGATCACATTACGTCAAAAGACGTGAACTGGTGCACATTATATATTTTACCACGAAGGAGCAGATATATCAGTGCTATATTGGGAGGCATCGTACCTTTTACCTGCGATGGCGGGTGAGGATGAGGAGGAGGAGGATGAGGATGAGGAGGAGGAGACGGGGTCCAGGGTTTCTCATCAAATTGCACCCAGCTACTGCGGTGCTGCATCACGGAGCCAGCGACAGCGTTTTCCCAGGACGAGGAGTCGGCTACGGGCTGGGTCACACCGGCCACGCGCATGCCACTGTGCTCACCTGGGGAGCAACACACACACACACACACACACACACACACACACACACACAGGTTAAGGTAAAGCTGCAGTTTGCTGTTAATCCTAGCAGGAGTTCCCACACAGTCCCATACAGCGCAGTGAGCTCAGACAGCAGGAATCTCACAGCAAGCTGACTCACAAATATTTACATAACTGCACATTTAAATACTTTGATTCAAGACTGAAGTTCAGCTTAAAGTGGTACAAATCATTGTGGCTTTTTTTTTCATTTCTGAATAAAGACGGCATTAAAACATCTTCAGGGTGGAGGAGTTTACTTGCGGTTTCTCAGTAACATGACAAGCTGCATTTCTTTTGCGAGAGAGAGAAAGAGAGGTGCTGGTGAGGGAATGAGTGTTTACAGCTTCTATAATTTAAGTCAGAACAGGAACTAACCTGCCTCATGGATGTTCCACATCATTAAATAGAACTATAAAATATGTATATTTAATATAACGTAGAAATAAAAAGTGTGACCTTTCGCTCTATAATAAATAAGAAACTGTAATAGTTGGTAAACTGCTGTGGTATAAGAGGAATAAAACGCTTCAGGACGTGACTTCAGGGCATTAGTCAGGAATTAGTTTCCCTATGACAGCACGTCCTGAAGTGTTTTATTGCTCAGGTCACTGCAGCTGTAATAACATCTCCGCTCAGTGGAATACCTCTGGTTACACCTCATTACCTTCTCCATCATTGATCATTTACATCTAGTTTCTCCAAAGGCGTTTTGAAAGAGCAATCCCTGTCCAATTAAAGTACAAATCACACAAAGCGACAAACAGAACTAAAGGTTTTGTGCGATTTGCACCAACAGCAAGCGCAGTTTTTCTTGTATAAGCAAACTTCTTCTTTGGGCTTTTCCCTTCAGGGGTCTCCACAGCGAATCATCACTCTCCACCTATCCCTATCTTCTGCATCCTCAACACCCGCACACTATAGCTTCATCTCCTCATTTATTACCCAATATCCTCATTTATTATCAGCAAAACAAGCTGATAATGCATATTTTTGGAACGCATTTGTTTTGTTTTACATGCAGTAATTTGGCAGGATGCTCTGATGCAGAAGGATTTACAAAACCAAAAGAAATGTGTAAGGATTCAGAACATCAAACACTACAGACTGGGACTGGTCCAGATTGTGGCTTTAACACTATTAAAAAAAATAATAAAAAATAAAAAAAATAGTTACATGTCTCTTCTCAGCACGGACATGCTGCATGATTCACACATCACTAAACACTACCTACAGGTTTATACATGAGCTGATGTGAAAATTTAAGAGGTCAGATGAGGACTCTTCTCACACACACTCACACACACTGAACGAGTCAGACAGTAATCCTGCCGCCAATATCAGGATGTGTTCTGGCCTCGTTAGCGTGTATCTACCTGTGAGCGCATACCTGTGTGCACCCGCTCGTCGCTGAACGCCACCCACCCCGAGCGGGAAGCCCCGACGTTACTGCTGCCCGTCGCCGCCATCGAGCCGAGACCCAAGCTTCAGTTCTACAGGACCACCGGATCCATCAGCACCTGGAGAGAAGAAAACTTCCCTAAGTGACGGATTTATTATGTAGAAAGACAAAGTGTGTGACAACGTGCTCTCAGTCTGAACGGTCAGAACCAAATCCAACTCAATCCAAGACTTTTGCAATATCACGCCGAATGCAGCCTACACCCACACCTGATCTGTACCCGTTGCTATGACAACAGCAGCATCGTGCTCCTTTCACATAGCGACATTAAAAAGGCACATGGCTCAAATTCCACATTATTATAACAAAATGAACCATCAAACAACCGAGACTATTTTACTGATGGCTAGAAAATAATCACAACATCTTATCGATTTTATTTCTATTTATACCACAGCGCTGTTGAATCCTGGATTCTGATTGGTCAGAAGGGGTTGATTAATTTTCTAGAACAGCAGCTCTGACAGTAGCGCAGCTGCAAATCACATATCAATGCGCTTTTATCGTTTCTATAGCAACAGCTCATTCACAGGGACTTGTACGGCAGAAGCAGCACGTAAACAAATGTGCGTAATTGTGGATATTGTGACGTTTCTTGAAGTAAGGAGATGTTCATTTAACATGTACGGAAGGAGTCTCCAGTGTCAGAGCTGGAGGCAGAGGCGAAGTTGGAACCAAGCTGTTAGACTTGTTTCACAAGGTTAAAAGTAACTATTAATGGATAAAAAGTATGACGTGTCATTCATTAATAAATAAAAAAACACGTTATTGTTGGTAAACTGCTGTGGTATAAGAGAAATAAATCACTCTGGGACATGCACTTATAGTAAAGCAATCAACGTCAGGGTGGTAACAGTAACTCTGCTTCACCACACCACCCTGGCGTTGATTATTTTCCCAGAACAGCATGACTCAAAGTGTTTTACCCCGAGCTTGGAGTTAGTCGGCGTCACAGAAGTGCCCGTGATGTTATCAGAAGGTATATCGTGAGTTACGTCTTACGTTTGTGCACTACAGCGTAACCAAGCGAACTTAAATGACTTTGGCTCTCTTCTTCTTGTGAAGGAATGTGTTTTTCAGCTGCGCCTCTCCAGAATGAGACAAAAACACCAGCGCTGTGCCTGTCGAGTGGGCTGAGGGCGAGTCCGGACAGGGCACTGTTACTCAGCAGAAAGAACAGGAAGTTCATCAAAACAGAAGGAAGGAGTGCTTGTAGCTTGATACAGCCACACAGAGCTGTGCACTGCATCTTCTCACCAGTCGAGTCTCCACTGAACTCATTTATCAGCCTTCTCTTGAAACCAGGAAGAGGCTCCTGATCTCAAGGCTAGTTAAGCTCCAGAAACATGGAGAAAACATCCTGAGCCTAACTCTCCTCCTTTTTCCCCCACATCAGGAGGAAGTGTGGACAGGCAGATGTCCCGTCATCTAAACTGGGAGAATGTAAAGGAAACAGAATTACAGAGGAAACACACTCTGACTTCTTAACCCGTGTGTTAGGACCCCAGGCATCCCAGAGATCCACAGGGCTTCCTGTAGATTTGCACACGTTCTCCTGAAACATTCGTCCATGTGAGGACACAAAACGAGTCATTCCCCCTCTCTCCCTCTCTCTCTCCCTCTCTCACACCCTCTCGAGACATCACAGTTAAACACTTCACACCCACAGATTGTTGACCGAGTCATGACTTTTGTTTGCTGTAAGAATACGCCCAGAAACTAAAGCCAAAATTTGCATCACTTTGAACTGCTAATCATCTCTAACAAGGAACATTTTCCATCCCTCAGGACCTTCATGACTGCACTTTATGCTCTTCCTCTTAAACCTCTTCTCCCAACACTTTTCCCTTTCTTCTACCTGCTAGTCTTTCTACTGCTGCTGTCCTTGTTCAAGACTGTTCAGTAAACATCAGAGAATAAATTGTAAGCATTAATCATTTATATATATAAAATACAGCAACACTGATTGTTAGAAGGACCATATTTAAATTACATTCATTATTTATTTGTTTGAATTAATAAGCTGAATAAATTTTTTAAGCACTGAAAGCACTTTTGATTTTATTTTTTAAACTGACCTTGAGTGTTAGAAATGGTGCTATATGAAGAGTTCACATTATTATTGCTGATACTATTGTAATTATACCGAAGTAAAAAATCAAGTAAATAAATAAGAAAACTGAATATATTTTAAGGAAAGAAAATTCATACCTGTGCCATTTCTCGTTAGACCTTTTCCTTTTTTATACAGCTATCCTGAGTGGAACTTTTACTTATTACTATTATTATTAACATTTTTCAAGACTGTTCACTGAATGTTAGCTGCCAAATAAATTACATATTATTTTTTTTTAATTAAGAATTCACACCTGCTCCATTTTCCCCAAGAATTTAAAAACGGACACCGAAGTACCTGCGCTGCTCTCCTATCAAACTCCATACCTCCATCACGCTCAGCAGCGTGTCCCACATGTGCTCTGGTCATCAGAGACAACACACAGGCTCTAAGCTCTCCAAACAACACACTCTCCAAACGCACTCGCCAGCTTACACACACACACACACACACACACACACACACACACACACACACACACACACACACACACCAGCTAAAGTCCAGGAACTGGGATGACATCACCAGTGAGAGTGTGTTTTTAAAGAGCACAAGCTCTGCTCTTCCCACCCCCTTATATTTTCTCTCTCTCTCTCTCTCTCTCTCTCTCTCTCTCTCTCTCTCAAATCCGACATGTTATAGATATTTACACATCACTATTTAACAATGTTTGCATTTTTGGAACTTGCTGAGATTTAACAGATGATGCACAGTGATCATAATCCTGCTTCTGATTACATAACATCATGGAGTGTGTCATTCTTTCCTCTGTCTGAAGATGGAAAATCTGTGCTGCAGCCAAAAACAACACACAGCGCAGTCTGGCTAGCTCAGTTCTGCTGGGAAAATAGCACATTCTCACAAACAAAGCAGGATGCAAATTACAGGGGTCGTATCTTAGGCTACTAACTGGTTAATTTCTCGAGTTCATCACTACGCTGTGAGCTAGGCACATGTACTGCGGTCAATCATCGTCTTCTTCGTAAATAAACTACTTTACTGCAAGACTTCACTCCCACTGCTGGACAAAAGGCACATGTAATTAAACTGACTCTCTGAAAAATAATCATACATCTAATGAATCGTGGCGGATCACACACGGGGAAAAATAATCCAATCCGATACACGAGTGATACAATCCAATACACTACTGAATCGACAAACTAGTCAAACAATCCGACACAGTAGTGAATCAATAGATGATAGCATGATAATCACAAATCAGTGATTCAAATCACGTGAAATTAATGAGCCATATGAAAAATCATGTCATAAATTAATCAAAAAAAAAAGTGTGCATGTGAGAAAAATAAATCATTAAAATAAATCACATGTCAAAAATTGATCACGGGGAGCCTTTTCTGAAAAGCAGAGAGGTGAAAGCAGTGTCCTGGCGAGACGAGCTTCATGCCAGACGAGTGAAGCAGATGAAAGAGATTTTCACTCTGACAGCAGCAGCTGCTTCGCTCCCCCTCAGGTGATGGAGCTGATAAACACAGATTAGCAGCGATGACCTCTCTCTGGATCCGTGTTCGTATGCACAACAACAACAACGCTGGCAATAAGTAAAGCATAAAACACTGTGGTTGTGCGGTTTTAAGAAAATAATCAACGACAGGGGGGCATGACGCAGCGTAGTTACCGTCGCCACCGCAAAGTTGTTAAATACTTTATTTTATATCTTATAACACACTTTAAGAGCTATTTGCTTGTTTATAAGCTAAAATCTATTTGACACACTAGCAATTCAAACCGATCCAAGGGTGATTCAAGCCTGCACACTAGTGAGTCAATCCGAAGCACTAGTGAATCAATCCAATACAAGAGCGATTCAATTCAATACACAAGTGACTCAATCTGATCGAAAATTGATTCAATCCAATACACACATGATTCAATCCAAAACACACAAGATTCAATCCAATACACACGTGATTCAATCCAATATACACATAATTCAATCTGATACACTAGTGATTCAATCCAATAAAAAAGTGATTCAATTCGAGACACCAGTGAATCAATCTGACACAGTAATGAATCAATATGATATGACTAGCAATTTCACCCAACTTCTGCTGAAGAAAAAATATTAATATCAATGCCAGTGTAGAGAGATATTACAAAGACGTTACTGAAGCGGTGCAAATAAATTATTGATTTGTTCCACAAACCCATGAGAGAGTATGACAGGAGACTCCTGCTAGTTCATCTGATTTATGGCGCATATTTTCTCGGACATCGTACAGACAGACACTGAGATTCACTCACAGCGAGCACAGGATCAACCCTGGTCCTGGAGATAGCGCTGGACGATATGACAAAAACATCATATCACGATACTTGTAGGCATTTCTATTATACACGGTATGCATCACGTTATATAGGATTGCTCACAAACTGTCAGCAATACAGTAGCGTTTCATTTAAAATACCTGCCTGAGTTATATAATGTCTACAAAATATTTTGTATTTGTGAAAAATAGTAAGAAATATTTAACACTGAAATGAAGGGGGGAAAATCATCTGTTTAAAAAAAAGACGTAAACAAGTAGAATCTGACGGCCATGGCATACAGTGGGCCTTGGGTTTCTGAACATCTCTGCAGGAACAATAAGGTAAGTGTTTGAAGAAAAACTATCAGACATTTGACCGCTCTGGTTCTTGAGATATCTCGCTTGCAGGAACCTGAGTCAGAAGCTTCTGTTGTTCTTTCGGCTGCTCCTGTTAGGAGTCGCCACAGCGGATCATCGGTCCGCACGTTTGATTTGCCACAGGTTTACGCCGGATGCTCTTCCTGATCCAACCTTCCCATCTATCCAAGATTGGGACCGGCACTCAGAGGGTACACTCCCAGGGGCTGACGTGGTTCCCTGCCCAGGAATCGAACCCGGGTCGCTGTGGTGAGAGCGCAGGATCCTCATCCTAGACCACCAGTGAGGTGGTACTTCCACTTTGTTTTTTGTTTTTGTCTTTTTAAACGATCTCATAATTGAATATAGTGACAATTTATCACGATTTCGATATTGTATTGCCCAGCCCTATCTGGAAAACCTCTTATCCTGCGCACACACACACACACACACACACACACCCCTCAGCTGTCAGTTATCTGATTAGTTGAATTAGACAGGGAAGATAATAATGTGTTACGGTGATGTAAAGTGTGCAGGACAGGAGGTTCTCCAAGAGCAGGATGAAGAACCTGAGAACAGTAAGAAATAATCCACAGCAATAATGTGACAAACTCAACCTTTAAACCAACACGGAACTAAACTGTTAACACGCAGACTCACACCTCACACTAACTCCAACTTGGTGCAACGCTGTTAGAAACCCGGTGTAAACCCGGTGTAAACCCGGTGTAAACACATGACGCACTTCAGCAGTAACCTGTTGCCCTCACTTGTAACAGTG
>JAKKZN010000010.1:23956351-23967963 GCA_033441825.1 Pangasius elongatus
CATGCATAACTGTGTCACTACATCAGTGTGTAACAAGGAGGTAGAGATCAGGACTCATTCACAACAATATACACACACAAACACACTCCATCAGGCGGTTATGGACAAAGTGCATTTTTTAGTTAAAGGTGCCATCAGTGATTTTAACGTCGCACCATTTTTTTTTTTTTGGTAATATTTGGTAAAGTTTCTCACATTGCTGCAGTTTTAATAAGATATCTGCTTAGAGGATGAACTCGAGTCTTTGTTGCCCTTCCACAGGTTCTGTAACACAAAAGTGGACCACGAACATCCAGAGCTCACCTGTCAATCATGTTGCCTGTCGTTGCCCAGGCTCCTCCTCCTCCTCCTCCTCCTCTTCCCGGTTTGTCCCACAGGGCTCCCGTGCTGTCCTGTAGTCCTCATTTTCATGTGTCTTTGGGATCCTGTCTCTCTGTTTAAAGTTCAGAAATGTCTTTTGCACCTTTAATGTGATACAAACTCGAGAGTGATCTCTGAATCAAAACCCAGAATGGTGTATGATCTCTGTAGGTTTGCTGCGAGCAGCGAGCAATAGATAAGGAATAAAACACTCCATGTTGCGCAGTTCTAGGAAAGTAATCAACGTCAGGGTGGTGTGATGAAGCAGGGCTACTGTTACCCCCCAGAAGTTGATTAATTTCCGATAACAGCACCTCTTGAAGTGTTTTGTTCCTTTAATACAATGGCAGTTTGGCAACACTTTATTACACTTTGTTAATGAACAATCCTTTACATTTACAGTATAATATAACAGCCAGAAGTGATTAAGGGGTCCAAGCACTACGGATGTGAACATTATAAAATGTTCCATTTTATTTCGTTCTATGTGAAAGTCATTTTCATTTTGTCTTGAGCATTTTAATCCAACACTTTAATTATATTACATATTATATTACTAGAGCACCACCATGTGGTAGAATGATGCAGCACTTACTGGTGACCTTTAACACATGGCCTTAAACCCATCTACCTGAGTCTGAGGTGCTGAGAACACAATGTAAAAAATCGTTATGACCTAATTGGCAAACGGTTACGAAAATACTTTGACAATTTTGTGAGTCCTGGCAATTTAGTTTTGATATCTGGACTAAGTTTGTAGGAGGAAAGAATTAAAATACCCAACTTCCTGTGTACTTCTTATCCTTTTACAGAATTGTTTAGACCCGAAGGAGTCAGAAGAAATTGGAATGAACGTTCTGAAAAGCAATTTAGGGGCGTGTACAACTTTGGGCTGTAGGTGGCGCTTAAAGGTTTAAAGGTAAAGGTGGTAAATTCCCACAAAATTGATAATAATCAGGAGACAAATTAGCANGGTGCTTGGACCCCTAAATATATAATATACTGTAAACTGAATAATAAATGGTTTGATATTGTGGAAAACGGCACTGAAGCACCTACACTACACTTTTACGCACAGAGAGAGTTAAAAAAAATCAATCCACAATCTCAGAATGCTTTCCTGTCTAAAGTGGCATTGGATATTGTGTACTGGAACCTGATTGGCTCTTATATTTTATGATGTAACAACACCGTTTAGCACTAGCACAAATTTCCAAAGAGATTTTCAGCTCTGCCTGTTTCATAAAGAAAAAAAAAATATTTCAAATAGCTACTTTAAAGTTCATTTACGTAGACTGTTACTGATGAAAGTTTTATTTTAGAATCACACAAGTCCAAGAAGTTCGCCTTTGCAACTCTTTTTTTTCTTTATTGCAACTGGAAGACAATACAGCACAGAAACGTGATGGCAGGTCGGAATAACGAACAAACGCAAAATAAAATAAAAATAAAAAGGGATCTTTTTTTTTTCATAGTAATGGACAAAGTGATATTTACATATTGATGAAATTGTCTTTGGCAATATGATTACACAACGAGGAAATACAGAGTGCAAGAACGCCTCCATATCGACACTTTATCAGGGTGCACATGCCATCAGACCTCGGAAATTCAGAACGAACCAAATGAGACTCGATTCTACTCGCTCCGGAAAAATGAAAATAAAAAACGAAAAACGAAAAACAAAAAACAAAAAGAAAACACTCGGCAAAACTTTTTTTTTTATGGCAACCAACAACGTGAAGCTTTTAATAATAATAATAATAATAATAATAAAAACAAACAATGACAAAACACAAGGAAACACAAGGAGAAGACTGTTATTGACTGTTATTTGCCTGGCTTGGGTTGAGATTTCTGCTGCGTCTCCACTCGCCTCTTCATCCTCTCAAGGCCTTTTCCTTCGAAAGAGATTCGTAAAAAGGAAAAGTTACGTAGTGAGTGTTCCCTTTTTTTCTAAATAACAATGGATAAAGACTCACAAGTGCTGGTTTTCCTCCATTTTCTTTTTTTTCCGCAGTGTGAGGATGGAGAATTCAGTTCTCAGGAGCGATGATGATGACGATGATGATGATGATGATGACGATGATGATGGTGATGCACAGATGAAGTCCGTATACGTGCATGAACAGAACAGGCATGCTAACAGGACACGTCACAAATGATCAAGGTCGACATCATAAACACTTGGATTCACTATGATGAGGATAAAGTGTGTAAGATATGGACGATATAAAAACCTCGAGGAGCAATTTACAGCCAGTAATGTGTAATGTGATAGCGACGGATATGATTACGGTGTAATATTATATTATACATGACAGAAATGCTACAAGTTTCTCACGTAGTATTATCAAAGAGTGCGTGTGTGTGTGTGTGTGTGTGTGTGTGTGTGTGTGTGTGTGTGTGTGTGTGTTGGCCACGTCGCTGTGTATAAACGTACCGGCTTTGGCACTGAACTTTAAACAGACTTGTATTAAAAGCTAAGTGCGTCATCTTTAATCGATAAAAGTGCAATCAGATGGAATTGAGTACAATATGCAGTAGCGTGTAACATGCTCTGGGATTATTTTGTGTGTGTCTGTGTGTGTGTATGTGTGTGTGTATTTAATACTGAACAGTGCTACGTAGAGGGAAGAGTGTGTGAGCGTGTGTATTACCTGTGCTGCGTAAATGGAAGACCCCCCCCCCAAAAAAAAAAAAATGGAAGAAAAGGAACAGACACTCACTACCAACTTGCCCTTACAGAGCTGAGCGCTAAGCAACAATGCTGAACGCTTGCTCACACACACAGACACACACACACACACACACACACACACACACACACACACACACGCACACACACTCACACGCCGGAGCTGATCTGATGGAGAGAGCGGAGAGGGGGGCTGACAGCCCTACACTTGGAAAGAAGGTGAAGTCCCCATATTGCACAGAGTGTTGCCCAACAGTCAGCATTTGTCCCTGAAGAAGGTTATTCTGTAAAATGCCTGCTTTTGTACGATGAGGACAAATCAAGACAGAAAAACAAAAAAACAAAACAAAACAAAACAAAACAAAAAAAAGTGACTGTAGGCCTGTGGGCATAGAAATTAGATTAGAGGCGGTGCCTTTTTGTTCTCTAGGATCTATATTTATATGAAAATAATTCATGCTTCATGCTAAATACATTATTTACCTTACAACTTTTTGAATAAAAAAAAAGATCTTCGTCTTCTTTACAAGAAACCCATGCAACACGATTTTTGGAGAAAAAAAAAATCCTGCTGGCTACATTGCTTAAATTAAGAAAGGGGAAAAAAAACCCAAAAAAAAACAAAACAAAAGAAAAGGTCTAGTGTAACATTTTATACAGTGTTATCCTGACTGGATGAAATTGCTTCTTACATCATGAGGATTAGAAAATTAAAACATAAGAAAGAATTTATACAAAATAAAACAAAAATAGGAGTAAAAATTAAACCAACTTAAAAAAAAAAATCCCACAAAACGTTTCCACAGTCATTTCATTATTTTTTTTATCACTAAATTACAGTTGGCAGGTTTAGTAGCGTTGTTTCTGTCAGGGATTATTTTACTGTTCTGTAAGGGGAGTGTCACTATATCACTTTACTTCACTTGAGTAATGACGCTCGTTTTTCATTGCTTAAGGGAGGAACGTGGGCAGTGAGAACGATTTCTTGGTATATATCATACACCGAATGTATATTTGCCTCCAAAAAGCACAAAGGCTTATGGCTTCGGATTTATTTCACAGATTAACATTGGACTCGGGAACGTCTGATTTTCAGCAGCGACAATAATCCAGGACCATGCGGATCGGATTAGCGCTCGGGCAGCGAGTGCACTCACACCACACGGCTAAGAGAAGTGTACACTACTCCTAGTGCACTAGAACTATATATCACGTAACCCCTACACACAGTCCTGCTGCCCGGTCGCATGTAGCTGCCCCCGGGACGCTTCGCTTATCGACGGCACTGTCTCTCTCGTCTAAGTGCATGTGGAATTTTCTTCTTATTTAATGTTAATATCAGCCAAATAAAACCCATTAGTAAATCAGCTGAATTTTTTTTTTGCTATGGCTTTAATCTCCTTTAAAAAAAAAAAGAAATAAAAACAATAAAAAATAAAGAACCCTCAATAACTTCACCTATAAAGGTAAGAAAACAAAGTTAATTGTTGATATTGCCACAAATCAGTAGAATTCACCTGATGTCCTGGAAAAAAATAGTAAATTCTATTAAAAGTGATGTTTCTTTTTTTTTTCTCTCTCTCTTCCTCATAACACAGTTTAGTTATTTTTCATGGACTCTTTTTGCTCTTTCTGGCCCTTGGCCGTCCGGTTGGTGATATTGTTCAAACAGGCTCTGACGCCAGCCAGGTGGAGCAGAGAGCCCGCCGCCTCCTTCATCTCCTCGTCATCGCTTTCCGGAGGCTTCTCCGTGCGCCTCTTTTTTAAAGGCAGCATGTCACTGGCCACTCTCTGTTTGACCTTTGTCAAATGGTGCCACTTGTTGTGCTGCGCCAGGGCCAGAGCGTCCACTGCCCACTCTTTGGGCTCCTTCTTGATCTTGGCCCTGTCGTCGTCGTCCGTGTCGCTGGTGGCGTCGTGACCGTGGAACTCGGACGCGCCGCAGTCGAGCTGCGTTTTCTCTCCGGATGTCGAGTTGGAAGATTTCCCGAAGCTGTAGTTGTGGTCCTCCTTGGGGTCGCTGCTGACCAGTGGAGAGTCGCAGGACGGCTCGCTTTCGCTGCGAATCCTGCAGCCAGCCAGGACTGACCTAAACACACAGCCAATAGATTTGGTTAGGAAACACAATAACACAGTCATAGTGCTGGTTAAAAATAATTCAGTACTTTATAGTGTACTAGTGTCATTAAAAGCAATGACTGCGATAAGAGCTGCTGCTGTAATCATAAAGACTGCATCCCATGACTCTTATTCCCAATGGGCCGCATTCAGAGCTGGGTGAAGCGCACGCAGTGAGGATTTAATACTGACATTGATGACAACTGTATTCAGATCACAGACATAACTAAGATCTATTCAGGCATTTTTGTGAGAGTTATGTCTCAGTTATGTGATCAAGCTGTAACTACAGTAACAAAAAACTCTCTCAAAAAAGAGCTGTTAGTGTATGAGATGAGTGCTGGGTCAGCTTATCCTTCAAACTATTCCACACTTTTTTTTCTTTTTTTTTTACTTTATTTAGTAATTCAACAACTCAAATCAGAATGACAAGCATGATAAAGCTTTCAATCCAATTCAACTACTCAAAAAAGTGAATTAAAAGTGTGTTAAAATCACCTGCATCCCACACACACCTTACAGCTTCTTTTTTTCTTCAGTCTGTATTTTCTTGAATTTATTTTTATGGATTTAAAGGCAAGTGCTTGTGTTAAAGGTGGCCTCGATGCTACTAAAAAAAAAAAAAAAAAAAAAAGCTCAGTACAGACATTTCTATCGAAGAAAATCTGGCAACATCAGAAGCAGGTAATTTGCATAATCTGATTGACAAGCCCAGAGAATGTAGGCATGTTCGTAACCCGACTCTGAATACGTGTAACTTTCGCCACGGAAATACTGAACACTGCTCATACTGAACATCCTTTTAACAGCACTGTAATATTTGTTCTTTACTCTTCTACACCAGTATCGTGTGACGATTTATAATCCCACTCTCTGGTGTCACCAGAAGAGGACGAGTTTCCTTTCCAGTCTGCTTCCTCTTCCTCTCAAGCTTTCTTCATGTCGTCTCAGTGAGATTTTCCTCACCACTGTCTCCTCTGACTTGCTCATTAAGGATCTGAATCGACATCCGTTTTTCTCTAAAGCTGCTTAGTGACAATGTCTATTGCTGAAAGCGCTGTGCAAATGAAACTGAATTGAATTGATCATTAAACTATGTAAATCATTGCTTTTGTGTACATATTTACTCCTTATTTACTGTTTGCCTCTTTAATCTTTATCAATTCTTACACAAATCCATTGCTCTATTTGCCAGTGACTGTCTGTGTATAAACGTGGTCAAGCTCTGCCAGACTGCTCTGGTTCTTTTTGTAAAACACCATCTTTATGCGGTGTATGAAATTTCCAGCTGGATTTAGGTCACACTCTAACTAGGCCATTCATTCCTTTAGCTTTTTATTCTCCAGCACCTGGACGTCTAGTTGCGTGCCTGCTGATGCTGTGATGTTAAAGGCTCAGTGAGGCTCGAGTATAAGAAGCTTGGTTTGGTTGTTGTTGCTGTGTTGCAGCAAATGCTGCTGAAATTAAACATCTTCGCTCATTTGGTTTGCTTCCAAGGAAAATGAAGCTACTATAGTATGCTAATATAAACAAATAGAGAAGAACTTGAAAAGATTTCAAAAAATGTATTCTTCTGCCTGATTAGAGCTGCAGTTTGTGATTTCTTTGTAGGACATAATTTCAACAACTTTGATTTGCAGACTTATCATGTACCGGATCTGACTAGATTCTTCATTTCAAGCTTCGGTTTGAAATGTTTCTGGCCCAGAAATTAGCCCCATCCCCTTGCAAAGTAGTGCTGCTCAACTTTTTTTCGGTTCAGGTCACACCAGCAGCTCCTCTTTCTCTTCATTTCTGCCTCCTACAGTGAAGGCGAGCAGCCTCCTCATCGCTAATCTTTATTTCATCTGCATTACTGAGATTAATAAATCGAATCTACACGGCATGCTATGCTCGTCTCTTAGCTGATACTAGCTGATAGTCTTAAATTCACACTAGCAAAAAACAAGTCCACTGTGTCTCTCTTTTGGGTGTGTAGCAACCGTTACTATTGCTGCTTGTGGGCGTGGCCTCTCCAGCTTTTTTCGTGCTATTGTGAAACAGTAGCAGCTAAAATATATCTACAATTTATACACTCCACTTTTCTTTAAAATGTATTTAAGGCAAGCTGACTGTACGAGCTACGTACACTCACCACAGGCACCAGCGATCGCTGCTACTTCCTTCCAAGCTTTATTTTTTCATCGGAATGTCGTAATGAGGTCGTTATAGATTGTATGTTTCTGTCCATTTTTGTGTCAAACAGTAAATGGGAACTAATTGCAGCTAGGAGCTGAAGCTGTGATTGGGGAACTGAGGAAACGTCGGAACACTCGAGCCATAGGGTTGGTCCGAGGAATCATTCGAGTGAACTGTTTGGATTTGTCGCTGTTCTGCGTCATAAGAAATTTGCACAGAATGAAGAAAATGTCACTTGTCCCTTTTTTTTGACGTTTGCTGCTGTCACTGTAACTGCGGCTCTGTGTCATGCACTCGCGTAGAAAAGTGTCGAAAGCCTTTCGCTTGTGAGTAAGAGACTTGCTTAGCGCTGGTCTGGTGCTGGTTGTTCAGTGAAACGAGCTGTTAAAGCTGGTTTTATTTGCATCCAGCGTGCATTACGATGGTCATGTTGGTGACATGCTACTCTGGGCTAAGCTGTGGGTTTTTTTAGCAGGCCAGTCCACTGTGAGTCATGAGCTAATGAAATTAAACACGTCTCACGGCCTTGAAATGTACTTCAGCTTTGAAGCACCTCTCCAGCTGACCGACGGCGCTATTATACACCTAATTAATGGTGCTGGATTACAAAATGGCCTGATTTTACTGGCGAAGTAATGCAGAGAAATGGCAAAGGAGCGCATTTATTTCCATTTATGTCCCTCATCAACAAAGCACAGAAATACTCTAATGAAATGCCTTTTCATCCAGCTCACTGCTGCTGGTCAGGGTTTAGCGAGACGGCAGGTCTGTAGGCTTCGCTTTCTGTCCCGCTTCCCCATTAACATTAACATTAACATTAACATTCCCTGCAAGCTTAGAGAAAATAAAGCAGAGAGCTTTTCCACATCCTGTCTCATTTCTGTGTTTATGGCTCATGAATTATAGCCGTGGTGCACAGGGATACGGAAACACACTCGATAATTTAAGCCTAAATGCAGCGTCACTCATTTCAGAGGCGCGTAACACAACCTGTCAGTTGGCATGTTAACATCTCAGACACACCACACTGGAAATGTGTGGGTAATATATATTTGAATGTTTTGTGTGTGTATGTGTGTGTGTGTGTGTGTGTGAGCGTCAAGGTCACACGGTCTATTAAACGGAGTGATGTTGTTTTTCACAGTGATGTGTTACAGTGGAGCACAGAAAGCGATGGGGTTGCTGGGTAAAAGGTGTCCTATGAACACACCTGGAGGCCCCGGGGCGTGAACATCCACACACACACACACACACACACACACACACACACACACACACACACACACACAAAACCTGTCCACACCTGTCTCTCCATGGACCTGTTTCAGCTGGCAGCTCTGATGGTTTCTCTGTCACTCAGAATAGCATGTTCTAAAACGCTGCACTTCACGACTGCGATGCTTTCATAAGGAAACTGCTGATCTTTGCCTATATGGATGGACAAAACCATCAACACATCAGCGTGATGAGGAGAGGACATCCTTGAGTGTGTGTGTGTGTGTGTGTGTGTGTGTGTGTGTGTGTGTGTGTGTGTGTGTGTGTGTGTGTGTAATAGAGGAAGGCCGCACTCAGGAATCTAGGCTTATGAATGTTTTACCTGATGAAAGACCATCCACTCACTCCACTCAGGAAATACTTCCTGTATGTGATTTATTATTTATGACTGTGTATTTTGGTCATTTTGACAGCTCAAATACTTGAATTCCCAGGCCAAGGGGTTTGTAGCCTTGACAAAACTTTATTTCGTTAGAGTTTTTTTCCCCCCCATACAGCTTACTGTGTGGTGTTTAAATGCGGGATGATGGCATCTACCAGTACTAGAGATATATGAGCTTAGTTTTGTCAGTGTTTTCACACCACCGGTTTTTTAATCTAACAATTGGCTGCAGTTCCCAGCTAAACTGTCAGCTAAACAATATATTAAAGTAAGTACATGGAGCAGAGTTCCAGTTCAAGAATATCACAGTAACTGGTCAGATCGCAGTTCCTGCCCTCAATGCCACTGCAGCCAATCAGGCAACAGTTTCTAAGCAAAATGTAATGTCAGCCAATCAGACCACAAGTCCAGCCAAACAATAACCAATCAAAAGATACCACTCAAAATGTAACTGATCTGATCACAGTTTCTGCTCAAAATGTGCCACTTCAGGGACCAGTTATACTATTTTTAATAAACCTTTTATTAATCTCCAGATGTAAGTTTGGGGAAGTTGAGGAAGTGGAGATGCTGGCCAGACATGCAGTGGATTTGTCAAAAGCTCTCCCCTGAGTCTGAGAAGCCAAGTACTCACATCACGCAAACTTTCTTTTGGGGATAAATCACAACGTTTTAAATTAGGATTAAACTCTTTTTACGGAAGGACTTCCTGTTTCTTGTTTGATACTTGACTTCAGTAAAAACGTATCAGCTGATGTGAAGAAAGTGAGAGGAAATGAAGAAATGATGACGTGTGATGTTTGTCGACCTGGCTGTTCGTACATAACCAGTGTGGGGAAGATCACAGGAGGACATTAGCGGAAGGACAGAGCCAAAAAAGGACTGGTGGACGAGTGAAAAGAGGCGGGACTAACCTGACGGCGGCTGCTCTGCTGCCAATAGGATTGATGGGAAGAGGTCGAATTCCTGGGAAGAGGCCCGGGTTCATCATACAAGCTCCGTTCCGGATCACTCCCTGAGGGACTGGGGAGGAGAAATGGAGAAAACGGCTGTTAATGTGAGGCCATGTGAGTGTCTACAACACTGACACACACACACACACACACATACACACACACGCATATGCATGGCCGCCCACAGTGAGTATCACCCCACACAAACACCACAGCATGTGAGTACATGTGATTCAGCCGTAATCACAGATGGCACAAAGATGAATGCGAGTCATAAACAGACATACGAGAAAAATCAGCGGGAGAGGAAAATATTGATTCATTCTAAAGCTACACCACCGTATTTGATCACTGTGACCCAAACACCATTAGCGTGCACTATTAAATGGCTTCCGTCGTCTGCTTTGCACATCACAAGCACGCGTTTCCAACAGCGAGGCAGTGGAAGGGTGATTTTTAATTTTTCCCCATTCTAAAAATATCTGAATTAACTTCATAAAAGGCGGCGAGAGAGAAATTTCTCACACACAAATTGTTAAGTTGGGAAAATGGACCATGAAGCCATAAAAGAAATCATAAAAGTAGAGAGTGGAAGAGAGAATAACAGTTAGAGTGAAGATTTTTTTTTATTGGGTTATAGAGTTATTTGATTGGTGTGTGTCTCGCAGGGCGGATCCTTCCAGCCTCTACTCACAGAACTCGGGCATCTCAGGACGATTCAAACACATCATGGAGACAGCAGCGTCTATATCCGCATCTACAGAATGCAAAACTCCACTTACTTCATCTGTGTTTCGCTATTTAAATACAAGATTAACTGCAAGATTGGTTTGGGTTTATCGTCTGAAACTTCAGGTGCATCACTGAGTCAAATCGCTTGCAAAAAAATCTAACAGGAACCAAATGGACCACGTTTCATGACCAGAAATGTAACTTAAACTAAATGGAACCCATTTCCCAAAATGTACAATAGCCAAAAGTCTAAACCCTCATGTACTTCACTGAAGCATTAGTTTGTTGGGTTTTTTTTTCAGAATTCTCCATCAGAAAAGAAAAAAGCTGCAGGACTGGAGGTGATTGAATGGAGATTGGACGGAGCCCGTAAGAGCAGACCTGAACAGACTTGACAGCTCCTCTCCTTGGCTGATCCCAGGACGAGGCATCATTTCACTCCGTCCAGGAAATGGCCTCTGATCGAAAGCAGATGGCAGACGTGGAAAAAAAAAAAAAAAGGAGGAAGACAACTATCCACTCGAATTCCAGCACACCCCTCTACCCATTAGGAAGGAGCGCTGTTGCCTTGGCAACCCCTCCCTCCCTACGTATATGCCACACTTTCAGAAGTGTGAGGTGCGGCGAGGAGGAGAGCAGCTGCGCTGGCGTTGGCCCTCTCTGCCCCTCACAAAGGTGAAGAGACAGCGCGACTACGCGAGCGCATGATGTGAAGTGACAGAAGGACGCAGCCCTGGTCCTGATTAGCGTGGATGAGCGACCAAACTGAATGCTTAATAAGCTCGCTTCATGTTGAGCCATCAGGAACAACAGCAAGAAACAAAAGGCAACTGAGTTCTCTTAGGAAGGTTGTGGGAGGGTTTGAGTCTGTATATCTAATGCTAACAGAATTAGATTCCTATGTTTTAAGCAATCA
>JAKKZN010000010.1:23968063-23983575 GCA_033441825.1 Pangasius elongatus
CCAGATGGGAAAGTGATATAATAATATATAAGTATATAATAATAATAAATAATATAATGGGCTGCCTGATTGCAAGGTGCTCAGTGATCACATACTGGCTTGTGTTTAGCAGAGGTGGGGCCTGTCTACTGTTAGCTGGTAGCGTGGTTCAAGTATCGGCGGCTCTTATAGAGAAAGATTCTGTGGCTCTGTACTGCACTTCACAATCACCGCCTGAAGAGGCTCTTGTTTGTCTTATGTTCTCTGAGCGCAATGACATGAAGTCTTTCAGGGGAGGTGGTGCAAGCCTGTTAGCACTTTTACACATCAGATAACAAGTGATAAAATTAACACGATTATCAAAAGTAAAAAACAATTGTATTTTTTAATTATGCGACAGTGATGATATCTAGTCTCTTTTTCAAATATATTTAACGCGTGTTTGTATAGACTGTGTAAAGAGGTAAGTGTGGCAAGTTCTCCTGCTTGTGACCATGATGTGATGCAGGATGAGAAATGAGAAGGAATCAAGAACACTTTAGCCGCATCTGCTGAGAGTTGATTCCTTATAGATTTTACATTTCTGATGTTAAACGTAACTGCACAAACTACTAAAAAAAAAAGAGCCAGAGTGGCTCCTGTAAGGCGCTGGCTTCTGTACGAACACTCACACTGAGAAACAGAGTGCTTTTGCTGCTCCACAAGCAATGAAAGAGCCAATCTTGTCTCTCGGTGGAGCTCAGAGCCTGTGGGTAGGCGCCCTGGTCCTCTCACTAAAGCCATGCCGAGTGCAGTGAGGGAAATGATGCCATCCATACGCCTGTGCTCTGTCTCTGCATCCTCTTCCTCTGAAGTGCATTAATGTCCTGCGCTTATGGCCTTGAAAAGAGAGCCTCCATGAGAGGCTTTTTTTTTTAACTAAACCATTTCTTTGTCTCTCTTTCTTGGGTGCTAAAATCTGTGATCATAGTTTTAGAGAAAATGTAATGCAGTTACTTTTTTTTTTTTTTTTTTTTTGGTCATCATTCACTTGTTTCAAACTTATCTCACACGTGCTGATTACATCCCCATTCTGACCGCCAGCACTGCACTACCACACTTGTCCAGCAGGGGGCTGGTGCAGTGCTGAGCAGAATCTCACGGAGCATTGCAGCCATTTACTTCAGGAAAAAAAAATAAATAAATAAATAAAAGATATGAAAAGTGGCATTAAGACGACCTTGCATTGACTTTGTTCGAAGCATTGCAAGTTAGATTTCTCAAAGTAAGTACTGATCTAAATCTGTAAACAATAACAACATTTTCATTTCCTTTAAAGCTTTATCTGTGCACTAGAGCATCAGGTGTCAAAAAAAAAAAAGTCACACATCAGTGAAAGGGCATGTAAATGAAAAGGGAAAAAAAAAAGACTTCTACTCAGTGTTGTTAAAACAAATCCTCTGAATTCCAACTGTAGAAAAAAAAAACAGGTTTTCATACCAGAACATCACACGAAGCACTGCACGGTTAAGAAAGTAAGGAGTGTGTTCTGTTGTCCTGATTTTGGTGTTACGTGTATCTGCGACATAACAAACACTCGGGTCCAGATTGAATATTTGCACTATATACATATGCAAAATTATATACAGTTGTATACATATATACAAAGTGAAATATCTGTAATGGATTTGACTTTACATTTTATTTCTAAGCTGCAATAACTGAACATCCACACTGGTTTTTTTTTTTTGCATAGTTGTGATTTATGCCGCTTTAAAAGTGTCTCAAACTGTTTACAGAAACACTCGTAGTGCTGCCTTCTTAGACGCTGACTCATAACACGACACAGGCTGACATTCTGGTCAGGGTCAGACTTTTAAGGGTTCTTCAGTTAGCCCTCTGGGGGAACCATTAGAACCCTACACCAGATCATTTCCCTGGCAGAAGAACCCATAATTATCCTGTGGATCTTTGAAGAATGCTTATTTTTTTCTGAGTGCACTAGATTCTTGGCATAGAGCCTGTCCTGAGAATACTGGCTGCAACACTGTGGATGATAAACCAGTCCATAAACTGGCACTAAAAACACACAAACACACACACACACACACACACACACACAAACACACACACACACACACAAACTTATTCACACCTAGAGGCAGCCGCTGGCATGTTTTTTGGGAGGTAGGAGGAAACCGGAATAGCCAGAAGAAACCCGCATGGACACCAGGAGAACACGTGATACTACACGCAGTAACTGGAGCTTCCTGTTTCACCACCATGCTTCCTTCTGAGTGCACAGGAACTGTTGTGGCTAAGTTCTTTACTTTCAAAGACTCTGACTCCTGAGATAGAACAGAGAGCCAGGCCTCACGTCAGCCACGTTCTGTTTCGGACACACTACGCTCTCATTCTTGGGTGTGGTGGATTTTGGAACTTCTCTGGCTTTAAAAAAAGCAACTTCCTTTGAAAGTCTTGTTGTTTAGTACCAGTGCTGAATGAAACACAGCCTCTCAGAGCTCTTCATAATGGTCCATCTTGCCCTTTTTTGGCTCAGATTTGAGCTCTACTGACACGTCCGTCTCCTTAGGCAAACAAGGCTCTTTGGTGAAAAGGGTCTTACAACGTCTGTCTCTTTGTCAGAAGATTTCTGGAGAGCTTTCGGCTTTTGTTTTTCGCATAATAAAGCGTGGGGCTGACGGCGGGGCAGCTTCGACATCTGGGCCTATGACACGCACGGCTGGTTCCACAGAGTGCGCTTCTGACGACACAAAAGGCGAGCGGCAGGGCTCCTCGTTCAGGAGCTGGCCGCCTCTGCCTCCGGCCTCCTCGATGTGTTTGTGTGAGCTGACACTCTCCTCTCTCTCTATAAGCGAAGGTCAAAGGGCACGGGCAGAGCTGTGTGAGGGACTGAGGAAGGGCCCTGTTTGTTTATGGCTTCTGTGTAGAGATGAGAGTTTGCCTCAAGGGCACGGCGCTCTTTCACCTCTTCGGGTAGAAAGAAAAATCAACACGGCTTGTGTGCTGGAATCTGGCTAGACACCGCACTGAGATGTTCGGAGCTTATCTTCGTCGATGTACACATCACAGATGTGCATCTTAAGCAATTAAGATGCATGATGCTGATAATTAGAGGATATTGAAAAGAGCCTTATGGATTTAACTTTTAATCAAAATGACACACAAACACCCACATGCTCAAAACACACACAAACAAACACAGGCTCAGGCAGAGAAAATAATGGGAGATAAATTATTTTGCTGTGACTGGAGAAAAGACTGACCAAAATGTCCTTAAAACCCCGAGGACGTGAGGTCTGTGAGTTCCCTCTAATGAGGTTAATTTGGGGTTTTATGAACGAATCTGCAGGAAGAAGTCTGAAGAGCTGGTGAATTTGTAATGGCTCCATGCATTCCAAGAGCTACGCTTAGGTACTGCTAATGTAATCTCGACTTTCACCAATCACAGGGCTAATTATCGCTCGTCCCTCTCACACAGCTTTCATGAAATTTACGCCTTCCTGTTCTTCCATCTTCAGTGGATTGTAACAATCAGAGGTTTCTGACATTGGGAAATCTTCCAGACAGAGGAGTTTATGCTTTGCGGTTTCTCAGTAACATGACAAGCTGAGTATTTTTTTTTTGTCTTATTAACTTAAAGAGGAAAAAAAACAAGGTGTGTGAGGGAACGACTGTTCATAGCTGCTATAACACAAGGGAGAACAGGACCAAACTTAGGATAAGAGTGATAAAGCACGTCAGGATGTTCTGTTATAGGAAAACAAGCCACTTTGGGANCTGAACGATCCCAGATCTCTTGTACAGAAAGCTGTCGCTCAGTAAAGCGCTCTCATTAGAATATTAAACCACGCCCACTAGGATATGTTCAGTTTTATTCAAACATCAGATTTGTTAAAAAAAAAAAAAGATTTAACATGTTATATCACATTTCCTGGGACTCTAAGCAAATTCTCAACAGGAATCAAATCTCATGTCCCCGAAGCCATATTACCACTGAGCGCAGAGGGGAAAAAAAACAAAACAAAACAAAACAAAACAAAAAAAAACATTGCACAGTTACCAAATATGCAAAGGACCAGAGAATCAGTGGAAAAATAAATGACACAAAACCAAAATGAAGGCACAGAGGTGCACTTCTCTCTATTTCTGTCTTCCTTCATTTGGGTTTTGGCAGTGGGGTCGCTTGCTGCTCCCAGCTGCTCCCATCTTTCTCCACAGCTGGAGATGTGAGCTGCTCTGCCTGACCTGAGATCAGCTCCAGGAAGGACTGTGCATCCTGCTGGGCCATGAATATCTGATCCAGCACATGGAGTTCAGATTAACCGCTGTTAATGGTGAGATGCAGCCATGACAGTGTGACAGGCTAAGAAAGCAGAAAAACACAAGGCATTCTGCATTCATACACCTCGTCACATCACTTCATTTCTCCTCTACTGTGTCCTCTGCCGTAGAGTCTCTCAGAGAACGAGAGAGAGAGAGAGAGAGAATGAGGGAGAGAAAATGAAGGGGTGTGTGTATGACAAATACCCAGCACTCTGTAAATCTGGCACCTGCTGTTGCGCAAATAAAGCCCATGCATTTAGTTTAATTCTTTCCCCTGATGAACGATAGGCTGCAGATTGGATTGGGGGAAATCGGTTTTCGGCTAAAATATATCCGTGTGATAAATGACGGCATTAGGCGGAATGGAAAAAGCTCATGTAGCCAAAAGATGCCGGTCTCCTTCTGGGCGTGGAAGTGAGAGGTACAGCACCCAGTGCTTTCTGCAGCTTAAACGATTTCCCATAATAACCATAAAACTGTAAAATACTCTGTCAGAGACATGTCCAGTCCATCAGGCAGCTCTCTCTTTCTCTCGCTTTGAGTCTCCACTGATCAGTTAAGACAGGAAGACCATCTCTAGATCACTTTTTCATCTAACAGACAGTGATGAAGCACAGTGAAATCAAAGACCTGCTAAGAAATGTGGTATTTGAAATGTGGTATTTCCTAACAGCTGTATTTTCTGAAGAGTTTTCAGGTGATCTCCAATGTTTAACGTCGGGGAAAAAATGGACGCCGATGCTAGCTTAGCTTCCGTGTGCTTACAAAAAGCTCTCAGTTCGATTCTCAAATGTCCGGGAGATTTGGTATTGCTTCATTTATTTTGAAAGGTGGATGTAGAATATTGCTTACTAATGTACAACTATCCTACTGTATCTAGAAAGAGAAAAGCACATGCAATTAAACACTTTAAAGGCTTAAAACGTCACTGTTTCATGTCTCCATTTTCTATTACGTGAGCTGTCACGTTCAATTCCAACTCTAAGAAGCCGGAGCTCTTGAGAACCTCCAACTTTCCGAGTGGGTATTATGACTAAGACGGCTATTCAAATTGATTTTTCTTAGCTGGAGGTCGGAAACTTCCCGCTAGGTCGTTAATGCATCATATGGCAGCGTTCACAAAGGCTTGTTTTTGGTTAAAAAACAAAAAAGGGTGAAACCATTGACTTCAATGATGCACAGTGATGAGTCAAATGACCATTGCCTGTTTAAAAAGTTCACTAAAGTTGAACTTTTGTCAGAACATATTATGATGGCACAATTAGGATCGTCTCAGGTAGAGCTTACGGTGTCCAGAGCTTAAGGGAGAAACTGATCCATCATCCACAGCTTTTTACGATCCAGCTCTTAAAATCTAGAAGGTCAGCTCACAGTGATAAATATACATGATTTCAGATAAGGAGGCAGATTAACAGAAGAGGCAAGCCTGATAACAGCACTATGTAGCTATCGTGAAACGTTAAAGACTGTCTCGTTAAAATGAAGCACAACAGGATATCGTTAAATAATGCTTTCATAAAAAGAGGTTTTTAAACGTGGCCTTAAAAAGGAGCTTTCACTTGTTATCGAAATGAACATTAGCAGGCGAGCGTAGCACCGCAGGACCGTTTTCTAGTAAAGTCCACATCAATTTGAAACAAAAAAAAAACTACAGATAGCTGCAGGATAAACAAGGATTTTATTTCTGGATATTTCTATGCATATTTTATCACCTTGAACAGCATGTTCCCTTTTCAGTTCTCATTCTGAATACAGACAAAAAAGAAGAAAATATATTGATCTCCACCCAAAAACATGACTACAACAAACCGGCAACGCATATCAATGTGTTTTTTTTTCTACCGGATGCCAAGAAATGGCTTTGTGAAAGCAGCCTCGGGGTTTCGGGTATAAGAGGAAAAACTTGGCACTTGGCTGGAACAGATTTAAAAGCCCCTTGTAGGACACAGTGAGACAAGTGACCTCCTTAGGGACCGAGTGTGTTCACATCTCCGTTACAACTATTTAAAATGCTGAAATATCAGCCAAGACATTCCGTCCACGTTCAGACGTCCCTCATCGCTGCTCCTCTCTCCCAGCAGACCGCACGCGGGGTTAGTGAAGGGGAAACGACACGCATGTCTCAGTGTCACACACAGCTCACGATCAACTGGCCTTCAACAGAAAGCAGCTGTGAGCCGCTTTCTGGCAAACACGCTTCTGAACTCTTTGTGCTGTTCTTCTCCCGGCTCTTTGCACTGGCTAGCGGCAGAAGCAGAGCCTGCTGAAGTTTTAATGCTCGCCTTTGATTGTGCAGATACGACAAATCTGCCCTGCTGATGATAAAGCACAAGTGCGATAAGATCTATTATTCACAGAGCGGAAACCTGAGCTTTGATTTCAGTCGCGGCATCAGATGGGCCTTTGGTACAGAGTGAAATTAACAGCCTTTCAGAGCAAAAGCGTGTCAGTCGGAGCATGCTAAGCGTTTTAAGTGACGCTCCAACAAATACAACAAGCGCTCGGCCGAATAAACACACGCAGCACTGTGAGAAAGCGTGCTAAGTACATATTAACACATGAATGTTTGATAACATCATTTAATTCTTCTGTATATGAATAATGATTTATATGGCGGTACAGCAGGCAGCACTGCTGCCTCTATATGTGTATAGTTTTACAAAACTTTATGGCTTAATATTTTAAAAAAAAATCTACTTTATAATTCCACAGCCTATCTTTATATTCTGTACATACAGTACATCTTCATAAAACAATGATAACAGCTGATCCCACCCACCAACAGTGATTGACAGGTGACCTTACCATGAAATAAAACCAGCAAGCAAAGAAAATATGAGTAAATACAGACAGGTAGCAAATTAAAAGATAACCATAAAGGTTGTTGGTAAGCCTCAAGACAGTACTGTGCCTTGGCGCGGATCTCTGGCACAGAATTGGAGCGATTAATATCACTTTTTTAAAAGATATTCCCTCAGTTGGTGCTTTGATGATGATGATGGTGGAGAGTCACCGCTGTGAGGGAAGTGTGAAGGCCAAGGTGTCTGATTTACATCATTTTCACCCTCATTAACCGCTCAGTGAGCCCTCGTGCTCTGTGCATGAGGGCGGAGTCATCCTGGAAGAGACCACGCCTGTCATCGTAGGATAAAGGTGATCAGTCAGAAGAACTCCAGCTAAATCGTCACGGCAAAAATGACAATAAATGACCCCCTTCCCCTTCTGTATTGTCTTCTGTTTCGAGCGAAAGAGAGAAAAAACCCTGAAAAAGGTCAGTTACCGTTTCTATGATGATGTGGACAGGGATTTGCTTGTTTGCAATAACGACTCTGTTTAATTGCGCAGTTAATCACATGCCTTCCCAAAATACACCGTGTTCGTAAACACAGGAGCAGAGTGTGTATCCTGCACGACACCCAGGACGAGATGGATACGTAGACGTTAGACAGAAACATAGAGGAGGACAGAAACAGGACACACATCCAGAGACTGTTATTTTAGGTGCTTTCTCATGCTGGTGTATTAGGAGTGTTAGATGGCGAATGTGAGATCTAGTGTGAGCTAAAAACAGAAGGCACGCAGTCAGTGGTGAGCCGCTTCATTTTCAGAAGATTGAAGTCATTTTTGGCATCTGTAGTAGGTCGCGTCCCTGCTGCGCTGTAAACCGGAGGGCATGCAAATGGGTTTCCATGACTGCCATCGCGTGGTGGGATTCAGAGAGACTGTGCTGGTCTGCTGTGACATCTGAGACGCTGACTGAAATCACCCACAATGGGTAACGATGTTGCTTACACAAAGGTCACAGCCGTCTTAGATAACTAGTACTGTAAAGTACGTTATTAGATATTGCTAGCTGGCTAGCAGCACACTGAGTGGCTGTTTTTGGAGGAGATAGGTTGGTAGTTAGCTATTATCACACTATAACATAGCTTATGAAATGAGTCAGGACCACCTTGACTGTTGATTATATTCTTATAAAAGCATGTCCTTGATGTGCTTTATTCTTCTTGTATCGCACCAATTTGCTAACAATTAAAATGTTTGATTCATATAAGAATGGTACGCCATACCATAGCCGAGCCGAGCCTCGTTCTTGATTTTTGAGTCCATTGTTTGCAGCGACGTCTCCTGCCATTATTTATGAGATTTATGAGTTATTTATGATTTTTTCCCCATTAAACACCATTGAAACTGCACTAGCAATACCAACAGCATTACATCGAGAAGGAGCTCATCGCTGTAACACGGTGTGTCCCCCAAAGGGTCCTTCAGTAAGGACGATGTGAAGGCCGCCATCATAGTCATGACGCTGGTGATGTCCCGCTACAGAACCTGAAGGAATGCTGGAAGACTGGGCACTTACACATTAGCTGCTAAATGAACAAAACACTAGCAATTCCACTTGACTCGAGCTCCACCTCCTTACCAAACACACCGATGAGCTGTATCTCTCAACAAGCGCAGTGTTTTAGGGAAAACGTGGCAGCAGCAACTGGGCACCACACCGCTTTCACTCGGCTTTCATTACAGTAATGTATGCAAACATGTCTGCAGTCAGCAGTTATTTTTTGAACCTCTCTGTATCCCACTCTTAAAGAGAAATGTTGAAGAGTGTACCGCAGGCTGCATATCTGCAGTGTGATGTGATGACCGGCGGTTAAAAGCATCTGAGCTCGCCAACCTTTGGTTATGTGAACAGTAAGCAGAGCTGCTATAATTTAACGGAAATGGAAGTCATAGCATATTATAATGGTGATGTAATACAGTTTTACACTGCAGTAGAACATGTCTGTTGCGTATAACCTTTAAACCCATGAGGCCAGAAGGTTTAAAGAGTAGAGAAGATTAGAGACTTTTCACGCTTGGGCCAATCAGTTGGACAGATTCTGGGCTTGTCTGGGGGTGGGGCAAATAATCTGAGCTTCGTGCTCACACAGAAGAATTTCTTCCGAGCCGGAGAATAATCAGATTCGCGCCAGGCAGTATCAAACCACCTGGTCGTTGATTATTTTCCTATAGCATGTGTTTTATTCGTACATAACCGTCGCCTATGATGATATCTCTGTTCTGTGTATGAATGCTGAAGGATCTGATTTTGGACGGTAAAAGATATAATCAGTCAAAGGCACTTCTAAAACTTATATTATAAAGCCACAGACCAGGAAACTCCCAGGTCTGATTGTGTAACGATTCTGTGCTCTCTTAAACTATTAAACTGCTTCTCTTAAAAAGTTCACTAATTCCCTGAACAGTGGAACTGAAAAAAGGGACTGTCCCTCTCTCTCTCTGTCTCTCTCTCTCTGTCTGTCTCTGTCTCTCTCTCTCTCTCTCTCTCTCTGTCTCTCTCTCTTGTTCCCTTCGCATCTCTTTTTTTTCCCTTTTCTAAAATAACCTTTCTGGTGCCTGGATGAATAATTGAGAGGCTCTTTAGGAAGTGTGGTGAGCTTCTGTCTCCGTGGTTGCCGCGATCTGAAAGCGTCACCCATCTCAGCTCGCAATCCCGGCGCTCTCTCTCTCTCTCTCGCTCCTCCACCGCGGCTGAGGCTTTGCCGTCGTCATGGCAACCGCTCCCGTTCCACCTCCTCGGGAGCGGCGTGTGAGGCGGGAGCTAAAGCAGGAAACTTAACACCGTGTTTGAGAGAGGAGCAAAAAGCACCGCTCTGCTCTGTTTACTGCCAGTAATAGAAACCAGAGCCACGGCGGGGGAGGAATCACGCACACACACACACGCACACACACACACACACACACACAGGTCTTTCACATGAGCTGGAATTCTCTGACCCCGGATACACCCACACTTACATATAACCATACACATATGTGCATACATCTCCCAGCCTCCAGTATACACACAGTATATTAATAGTGTTTTACACACACACATGCACACACACACATACACACACATGCACACACATGCACACACACACACACACACACACCCCTCCTGAGTTTACAAAGGAAGGCGATGTAATATTGTAATGCAGAGCCTCTGACTTCAGTGGCTATTTATAGACGTAACTGGGGAAGAGAAGGATGGAGCGAGGGGAAAAAGGGGGAAGGCATCCAGAGCGAAGCTGAGCTCTCCAAACAGATGGGTCTCTGTTAAACCTGTGACTCTAAAAGGCAGCCTGAGGCCACAGCGAACCCCTGGAACTGCTGAACTGCTCGTCTGAGATCACAGATAGCACAGTGCTCAGCATCGACATCAGCATCGACATCGTCGTGACCTTGTGCCCTGTTTGAGCTCGGCCACCTCGGCTAACTGCCTGTTATACAAAAAGAGCCTTAAAGTAAAAGCATCAGGAGCGTCTGGCTGTACATCACCTCTCCTCTGAGTACAGGAAGTGACATCACGCTGATTACACAAGTCACGGGTTGAAAAATGAATTTAACTTTGAGAATGGCCAGGTACCTGGGTTAGATTCTGGTAGCTGTTATTAGTATGTTAGAATAGCAACAAAACAGCGCACCGTATCGTTTAATATGAGGCTTGTGATTCGATAATGAACAATACACTCAGTAGACTTAATAATGAAGGAGGCTATTTGAATTCTATGTATCGTTACACCCTTCAGCCTTCATAATAACTGCACTAACTAACTAACTAATTTCTGACACCTTCAGGACAGAGGAGTTTACACTTTTTGCCATTTCTCAATAACTCGACAAACTGTGGGTTTTTTCTTATTAACTTCAAGAGAAAGAAGAAAGAGAGGCTGGGGAGAGAACATAAGTGAGATAACATGAACTAGCTTGTTCACCAACATTCCACGACATTTAATGTAACTATAATTGGATAAAAAGCATGATGTGTTGTTCTTTAATCAGTAAAAGAAAAAATGTTGGCTAATTGCTCAGGTATAAAATAATCAACTTTGCGTTGGTAACAGTAACTTATCAGTGATTATTTTCCTGTAAGAGCATGCCCCAAAGTGGTTTATTCCTTAATTATTAAATGAAAGTGTATGGCAAGAAACACAGAAAACAGAACGGAAATAAAAATAAAATGTAGTTCTGCTGGTATTAAGAATTCTCTGAGAACCAACCTGCGTAAGCTCCCTGCACAGATATCACAAATATCCACTGCATCACACTAGACGGCGAACCTAATTGGCTCTTTTTAGCAAAGGGCGGGACTTATGTAATACGGCTGCCGTATTTTAAACCGAGTCCTGCCTCTAATCCAAAAGGTGAGGGAAACAGGGCTGTGAGAGGAGGAGGAGGTGGACACTCGTGCAGATGTATGTTGTGGTCCACAGGTGTTTGAATAAATAGCTCGCATTCCTTCCATTACATGCGAAGGATTTACTGCACGTTTGATGAGGGATCTTGACTGAAATGCAACCACACCTTCGATCTTTTGTTCTCTCTGCCGTTTCTCATGTGTAGGCATATACCTCTGAAGTACTGCTAGTGTGTAGGTGTAAACCTATTGTGTAACCCCGCCCTTTGAGAGAGAGAGAGAGAGAGAGAGAGAGATAGAGAGAGAGATACAACATTATACTACAGCGCTGTTGGATTCTCAGCAGCTCTGACAGTAGCGCACCTCACGGTATGATTTCGTAATCGTTTCTCGTTCCACATAAACAGAGCATGCAATCGTTGGTATGGTGATGTGTTTTCTGTGCAGAGACATTTATGGAAGGAGTCTCCAGTGTCAGGACAAAATGGAGGACTTTGTGCGCTATGGTTTCTCAGTAACAAGCTGCATTTTTAAATTGCATTAGATTCAAGAGAGAGGCTGGTGAGAACAGGGACTAACTACTTTCATGGACTTTCCACAATATTGAATGTTACTGTAAGTGGATAAAAGCACAATGTGTCATATAAGACGAATAAAACACTTGGGGACGTGCTGTTATTCAGGGTAGAAATAGCAACTCCGCTTCATCACACTACCCTGTCATTGATTACTTTCCTATAAACACGGAGTGTTTTATTCCTCACTCAGGCTGTCAGTTCCGTAAAA
Source organism: Pangasius elongatus (assembly GCA_033441825.1). Taxonomy (NCBI): domain Eukaryota; kingdom Metazoa; phylum Chordata; class Actinopteri; order Siluriformes; family Pangasiidae; genus Pangasius; species Pangasius elongatus. The sequence continues at coordinate 23,980,344 of JAKKZN010000010.1, forward strand.
AAGCAACAACTGCAGAAGTGTCGCTCTGCAAGCGTTCTTACATGGAGGGTCCTCAAGAAATCTGGATACAAAAGTTTTAAGGAGGGCCGACAGAACGCCTCTGACTCCAGGTTTGGCTAATTTAAAACCCGTTCATCTCTACTCATCAACACGTTTGGCACAGAACCACAGGACAGATGCACAGCTTGTCTCCAATCACACACCAAACACCCTAACAAATCTGCTCAGCCGCATGGCCGGAATAACTGAGCTGAACAGAGGGACCATCCGCTCCACAAAAGCCTCCTCCAATAAACTCCCCACCTTCCACAAAGTAATTAGCATGAGCCTCGCTGCTTGACGATTTCAATTTGCTCAGCGAGATGCAACACCCACGTCCGAGATGAAGGAGGGAAAACGGAGCGGGCGGAAAGCAGCCGAGCAGAACGTGTTCCCTTTTGTGGGAGGACCGAGAACTTCATCCTGGCTATTCCTTATCCTTCATTTCTCTGACAGTTCATTTTAACATCTACACTAGCCTGAAAAGAAAACGGAGATTCTCTAATGAAACATTCCTCATCTGAGTCAGACTTGGATAGAGGGTTGGGCTAGACTCCTCCTCGTGATGGAAGGCCAGACCCACGGGCAATCAGCAACTATTCAAATGGATGGGTCAGGAGGCAACAGCCAATATATTCTTTAAATTGACTACGCACGCTGCGGAATGACTGTCATGGAATTCCGGAGATGTACTTTCCCCCCAGACACGATCATCATTTCCCCTGTGATGGTTGTGCGAATATTAGCGCAGACCATGCTAACTCTGGCGGAGAGGAGCTGCAGGCGAGATGCAGGCATTTCAGTGTGACTTCTTAGTCACCCGTCTGACTCATGCTGGAACTTCAGCACCATAAAACAAGCGGAGGGGAAAAAAAGGAGGACGGAGACGGAGATGCTTTGGAAAATGACTTTCCGCCCACCTCCAGAGAAGCCAGATGATGTCATTTCCTCGACAACATACTTTATCCTATCTCAGCTCCCTACTGTGCTTATGCTCCCTCCTTCTTTATCCTATCTCTCCTTTCTCACCCTCTCTCTCTCTCTCTCTCTCTCTCTCTCTCTCTCGGAAATAGGTTTCAGGTTAGGTGGTGATGAACAGTAGCGCAACAGCGTTTTATCATTTCACTTTTTGCTGATATCTGAGAAAAGAGACGGGGGATTGATCTGTGTGAACAGCGAGATCAAACTCCAAGGACGCGCGTTGGTCCGAAGAGGAAGCTGCTCAAATGAGCGCGTTTATTGCTCATTTAGCTGCTCGTGGTGCGCGAGCATGAGATGAAAGAAGAGCTCATTCACTGGCTAATACGATAAGTGTCACTTAGATCTCCTCACACAACCGCAGAGCTTTGGAGATGCTACCAGATGACATGATCGATAACCTGAAAACAATGCCATCGGAGGAAAAGTCTGAATGAAAAGAGCCAAATACACACACACACACACACATGAACACACAGAAAAACAAACACAAAATGAAATACTTTCAAACCCATGGCTTAGTTTTGTCACGTTCATTTGATGTAACTCTTGTGGAACAAAGAGGAGATAAAAAAGAGGAATGCGGGAGGGAGGCAGGGAGGCAGGAGACAAGCACGCTCGCTCAAGCGCACAATTCCAGGCCTTGACAATAATAACGTCTGAAAAGCATTACGGAAAGAGTTCCACATCTCCGTCCCATCCTGACAGCCTTTCTCCTCCACAAGCAAACAACTTAGTTTGAGAATTTCAAACCATTAAAGACGCTTTTGTCTTAAAAGAAGGCAGGGGTGTACCGTAAATACTGTACGTAAGATGGAGTGGAGAATAAATCTGGGCTGTCGCATGCAGATGAATTCTGGCCAACAGCCAAAAACAATCAAAATATATTTCAGAAAATTTGCAGTGGTCTTCTGTAAAGATCACGTTGTGTAAAGAGCCAGTTTAACAAACACAGCAGTCGGTCTGCTAAAGATGTCCAAGAGCTCACTAGCTAAGAGAGATTTTCTCACAATTTTCTTACAAACTTGTTAGTTAGTTAGTCAGAAACCAACGTGAGAAATTCAGTTTGTACTCAGATAGTGGCCGTCATCATCAAAACAGAGAAGAGCACTTACACCACACTGTACATAAAATACAGCTCAAAAAATATATAAAAATAAAAAATAAAAATGAATTTAGCAAGCTGACTGACGTTAGCGTGAACAGAGATCAGTGGAGTGAAGACGCGATGATGAGGCTTGCGTTTAAACGTCATGAGTGACTTTTACGGCAGATAATCAAACGGAGAACTCGTTCCCCATCGTAAACTAATAACTCTTCGCATTTCTGCAGTAAAATCTTTCAGCAGTAGATTAGGTTAGAAATGTAGCGGTGGAACATCTTTCACTGCAGTTGGAACGAAATCTTTAAAAGTAATCCTGTAACAAAGAGAAAAGGACTGGATTCGAGGAAGATGTTTTTATTGGAACTGGAAATGTTTACATATAAAGTGACTCGATTTATATATTATATACATATTTACACATTATATTAATTTATAATATGCCACATCTCTAGTCTGTAGTATTTAGTAGAACAATGTGAAAATTCGATCATGTCCACCACACATATATACATTTCTAACCAGACTGGAGCGGCCATTTTTTTTGATTCACTGATTAGCAACGAAACGTCGACGTAAACGTGAAGCTCATTATTTTTTCCCCATCTGTAATTTAACACACTCCACCTCCTTCGCTAATACTATCATCACCGCCTCGAAACACAGCTGAGTCAGGACGCAAGAGTTATCAGTTATGAGTTATCAGACTATAGAAATTAGCAAAAAAAAGGAAAAAAAGAAAGAAAGAAAAAAGACAAGTTGCAACTTTAATCACTGCGGCTTTAACATCCGATTCCGCACGTAGAGTCGGAGTGCTGTACTGATTCTAATCGGGACGCGGCTTTCCCCGCAGCCTTCAAACTCAGTGTGAAGAGCAAGAAAAAAAGAGAAAAGAAGAAAGGATGGGGGGTTTATTTGGATCACTTTTCATGGAGTGCGAAAGGGGCTTCAGCAATCCCCAAATCAATCCCGACCTGCTGCAAAGTGAACTGAGAGGTGAGAGGTGCTGAGAGCTCGCTGCTACATCACAGAGGACTGACTCTGTGTGTGTGTGTGTGTGTGTGTGTGTGTGTGTGTGTGTGTGTGTGTGTGTGTGTGTGTGTGTGTGTGTGT